>ML250135.1:0-53021 GCA_005239495.1 Nicotiana undulata | reverse complement strand
TATTTATATGGGGTACCGTGTGAGGTGTTCACTGATTATAAGAGTTTGCAATACTTGTTTAAGAAAAAGGAGTTGAATATGAGGCGGAGGAGATGGTTAGAGTTGGTGAAAGA
Organism: Nicotiana undulata; assembly: GCA_005239495.1. NCBI lineage: Eukaryota > Viridiplantae > Streptophyta > Magnoliopsida > Solanales > Solanaceae > Nicotiana > Nicotiana undulata. The sequence goes on along the minus strand of ML250135.1, from coordinate 52,908 downwards.
TTATGACATTACCATACTTTACCATCCGGGGAAGGCCAATGTGGTGGCCGATGCTTTGAGCTGGAAATCAGTCAGGATAGGTAGTTTGGCTTACTTATCAGTTGGAGAGCGACCTTTGGCTTTGAATGTTCAGGCGTTAGCCAATCGATTTGTCAGATTGGAGGTTTCTGAGGGTGGCAGTGTTTTGGCCCATACCGTCGCTCGTTCTTCATTATATGATCGCATTCGCGCCAGGCAGTATGATGATCGTCATTTATGTGCTCTTAGAGATGCGGTTCGGCACGGACGTGCCAAGCAGGTCACAGTTGATGCTGAGGGAGTTTTGAGATTGCAGGGACGTATATGTGTTCCTGATGTTGATGGCCTTCGTGAGTTAATATTGCAGGAGGCCCATAGTTCCCGGTATTCCATTCATCCGGGCGCCTCGATGATGTACCAGGACTTGCGGTAGCATTATTGGTGGCGTAGAATGAAGAAGGATATTGTGGCCTATGTGGATCGGTGCTTGAATTGTCAGCAGGTTAAATATGAGCACCAGAGACCGGGTGGTTTGATGCAGCAGATTCATCTTCCCGAGTGGAAGTGGGAGCGTATCACGATGGATTTTGTGGTTCGGCTTCCACGGACTCCGAGGATGGTTGACGTAGTATGGGTTGTGGTTGAAAGGCTGACCAAGTCAGCACATTTCATCCCGGTGGCGGTTTCATCTTCAGCAGAGAAGTTGGCTCAGATTTATATGAGAGAGATCGTTAGATTGCACGGTGTGCCCCTATCTATTATATCAGACCTAGTACTCAGTTTACCTCCCATTTCTGGAGAGTATTCCTGCGAGAGCTGGGCACACATATTGAGTTGAGTACAACATTTCATCCTCAGACGGACGGACAGTCCGAGCGCACCATTCAGATTTTGGAGGATATGTTGCGGGCATGTGTTATTGATTTTGGTCGTTCATGGGACCAGTTCTTGCCGTTAGCAGAGTTTTCCTACAACAACAGTTACCAGTCAAGCATTCAGATGGCTCCGTATGAGGCGTTGTATGGTAGGCGATGTCGGTCTCCAGTCGGATGGTTTGAGCCCGGAGAGGCTAGATTACTGGGTTCTGAGTTAGTCCAGGATGCCTTGGATAAGGTGAAGATTATTCAGGATAGGCTTCGTACAGCTCAGTCCAGGCAAAAGAGCTATGTAGATCGTAGGGTTCGAGATTTGGCTTTTTATGGTAGGACCCAGGTGTTCCTTCGAGTGTCGCCTATGAAGGGCGTGATGAGATTCGGAAAGAAGGGCAAGTTGAGCCCTAGGTATATTGGTCCATTTGAGATTTTGGACAAGGTAGGAGAGGTGGCCTACAGACTTGCCTTGCCACCGCATTTATCAGCAGTGCATCCAGTTTTTCATGTATCTATGCTCCGGAGGTATATTGCAGATCCGTCTCATGTTCTTGATTTCAGCGGTGTCCAATTGGACAAGGATCTGACTTATGAGGAGGAGCCGGTAGCCATATTAGATAGGCAGGTTCGCCAGTTAAGGTCGAAGAGTTGTCCTTCGGTCCGTGTTCAGTGGAGGGGTCAGCCTGCCGAGGCAGCTACTTGGGAGTCCGGGTTCGACATGAGGAGTCGTTACCCCCATATTTTCTCAAACTTAGGTACTTTACTATATTCGTTCGAGGACGAACGTTTGTTTTAGAGGTGGAGATTGTGATGACCCAAAAGGTCATCCTAAGTAATTCCAGCTAAATCTGTGTTCCGAGGCCTCGAAAGCCTCTGTTAATCTCACCTCGATATGCGTGCGCAGCCCGGGCAGGTAGCCGGGAAGCTTCCATGTGAAAATTTGATAAAAATGGGATTTTTGAATTGAATAATTGAATAAAGTTGATTTTGGTCAACATTTTTGGTAAACGGATCCGGACCCATGATGTGACGGTCCCGGAGGGTCCGTAGGAAAATATGGGACTGCGGAATCAAATTTCGAGGTCCCAAGCCCGAGAAATGAATTTTTAAAGAAAATTGTTTTCTAAAAATAATAAAGGCTTTTGAAAATGAATAATTAGGTGAAAACTGTGTTACCGGGCCCGTATTGCGGTTCTGGATCCCGGAACAGGTTTGTTATATGTTATTTGTTCTATATGTCGAATTTGGTGTAAAACGGACTTGATTTGGTTGGTTTCTGATCCAAATGAGGAAAAATGGAGTTAATGAACTTGTGGGGTTTCTAAAGAATTTGAAATTTGGCTTGACAGGTGATTTTATGTTCCGGAGGTCTGAATGAAATTTCAAGACTGGGAATAGTTCTGATGGGTCATTTATAACTTATCTACAAAATTTGAAGTCATTCCGAGTGGTTTAGGCCGGTTCGGCGCGTTGAAGCGAATTCTAGAATTTCAAAGTTCTTAAGTTTGATTAATTTGGTTTTGGGGTTTAATTTCGAGTTCCGTTGTTGTTTTTCATGTTCTAGAAGCTCAAGCAAGTCCGTTTAATGATTTGGGACTTGTTGGTATTTTTGGACGGGGGCTCGGGTGGGCCCAGGTGCCTCCCGGACCCCGCACGAGGCTAAAAACCTNCGCAGGTGCGACGCCTCTCGCAGGCGCGGCTCTTCCTTCGCAGGAGCGGGACCGCTGGTGCGGCTCCCAACTCCGCAGGTGCGAGCCCAGGGGCCCAGGCCTTCTTCTGCAAGGGTGACCATTCCCTCGCAGGCGCGAGACCGCACCTGCGGTCCTAAGGTCGCAGGTGCGGAAACTCCGGTTGGCAGGCCTCTTAAATACTCTAAATTTCACCCATTTTCAACCACCATTAGAGAACATCCAAGCTTGGGCAACACCTTCCACGACCACCCACTGCAAGAGGTAAGTTAAAACCCCATAAACTTCTAATTCTAACACTAATTCCTAGTTAAACTCACTACTAAATCATCTAAAAATTATAGAATTAGGTAGTAAACTTTAGGGTTCTTAGGGTTTTCATGATTTTTCCATGTTAGGTCATGAATCCTTGTATAAATTACATAACTTCGATCCTTAGACTCCGGGTAATGGATTCCTTCATGAATTTTCAAAAATCTAAACGTGTGGGCCCGGGGTCAAATTTTAGTATTCTCGGAGGAATAGTAGGAAATGTATAATTTGGTTTAGGAATTGGTTTATTGAGTACTTATTGATGCTAATAAATCCATTATGTCTAGATATTCCCGATTCAGAGTTGGATTCGAGAGGAAAGGTTGTGATTTAGGCTTGACTTGCATTTTCTTTGGAGCCGAGGTAAGTGTTTGGCTTAACCTCAGCTTGAGGGATTAGGTATAGAGTCTTATTTGCTATGTGTAACTCATGTTCAACGTATAGACGTGGTGACGAGTNTATGTTCCTAATATTCCCCGCACTATGAGTAAATTATGAATTAAAAGTGATACTTGATGTTGTTTAATGACGTGGAGAGTTATTGAGTTATTTGCTCCAGTTGAGGCTTACATTGTTGAAATTTTATTACTGATGCGAGGTTGGTTATAGCTAAGACCCTTGTCGGGCATTTGTGATGTGGTAAATGATGATTTCTCTTTGCCGGGACAATATAATTGTATTGAATATTTCCATGCACTTGAGACTTCGTGTTGTTGAATTTCATATTATTGTTGCCTTGTGTTTTATTATTCGTCGCACGAGGGGACATGCCGTGTTGACTGAGTGTTATTATATATGCACGAGGGGACATTCTGTGCCGAGTGATTGTGAGGTTATGCACGAGGGGACATTCCGTGCCAAGTGTTATTATATATGCACGAGGGGACATTCCGTGCCGAGTGATTGTGAGGTTATGCACGAGGGGACATTCCAAGCCGGGTGTTATTATATATGCACGAGGGGACATTCCGTGCCGAGTGATTGTGAGGTTATGCACGAGGGGACATTCCGTGCCAAGTGTTATTATATATGCACGAGGGGACATTCCGTGTCGAGTGACTGTGAGGTTATGCACGAGGGGACATGCCGTGCCTTTCCTGTTCATTATATGTTTGAGACGCTATATTTCTGCCTTGTCTTTACGTTTCATTTATTACCTTGTATTGATGTGATAGCATACTGTTACCCTATCTCCCCAGCATGTTCTCCCCATATCTGTCTTACTTGCTTATTGTTGTTGCCATTTTTCCTGCTACTATATAAAATTGCACTGGTACATATGTTGTGTTGGTCCTAGCCTCGTCACTACTTCGCCGAGATTAGGCTCGACACTTACTCAGTACATGGGGTCGGTTGTACTGATGCTACACCTGCACTTCTTTATGTTGTGCAGACTATGCAGCCGGACCCGGAGATCACTGACGATCGGAGCATCTCATTCAGTCACACAGGAGACTCGAGGTAGACCCGCAGACGTTCGTGGGCCTTGACGTCACCTTCTACTTTCCACTTTCAGCTCTGTCTTACTTTGTATTTCAAAGGCAGTCTTATGTACTTATTTCAGACCTTTTGTTTGTAGTAATCTCTTAGATAGTCCGTGAGTATGTGACACCAATTCTGGGATTTCGTTTATGGGTTTTATTTCGAAAAGTGCTATGTTGTATATTGGGTTATTTTGTTAAATTGTATATGGTGGGCCATCGAAGCCTTGGTTATCTTGTTCGTATTTGTTGTTAATAAGTTTTATTTAGTTCAAATGTTGGCTTGTCTAGCGGGTTCAACGTTAGACGCAGTCATGGCCCGAAAGTGGGAGTTTTGGGGCGTGATAGTTTCGAGTCCTCGGGGGTAGAGTTCAGACTTTCGGGCGCGTTCTCGACCCAGAAAGTAGGCTTGGCACGTGGTGAGTCTCCTTTATAACCTTGTAAGAAGGAATTGTCCCCATAGGTAATTATACATGATTTAAATGCCCTTATTTGTGGGGACTACGCACGCACGAAGTGACGAGAGTCCGTGTGTAGCTACTATTATGCCATGTCGGGTAGTTTTAGGACTCACGAGCATGCTTTTATGTGCCTTGCATGTACTCGTAAATGTATTTTGAGTTGCTTATTGCCCTTGAATTAGCATGAGAATATTAGGATGTTGCGTTCAAAATTTCAGATACTTAAGTTCTTGTTTGCAAGTATAATCTCTATTGAATTCCTGGATTTTCCTGATAATTCTGTGTATATATACGAGCACCCGTGTCGCATGTATGATTCGCGAGCAGGGTAGCCTTATTATTATGTCAACCGCATCGCATGTTCGATTCGCGAGCGGGGTAATAGATGCATCTATGGTACAAACCGTTCGACCCTCGGTAGTGCACATTTATTTTCGTGACGCTTCGGCCGTACGCTTCGGCATACTATGTGCTGTATATTTTGACTGAGAGTCTTGTTGTTATCATATAAACTGCTTCATGTGAAAAGGAAAAGTTAGTTTATTTTATACTACTGTGATTTGACATGCAGAGGTAAATTGTAAATTTATACTTGATATTTTCGTGTCTTGTGATTTCTGGAACTGCTATCCCTGCCTAGTCTTCCATCACTTATATTATTACATCTTGACCCTAGTAAGTATCACGTCGACCTCTCGTCACTACTTCCTCGAGATTAGACGGGATACTCACTGGGTCCATATTTGTTTATATGTACTCATGCTACACTTTTGTACTTAATTGTACAGGTTCTGAGGCAAGTGCTTCTGGTTATCTGACTGGAGCGTGATCTTAAGGGCATACTCTGTACCCGACTCCATGGTGAGCTGCTCCCCTTGGTGATCCTCAGCAGCACTTTGGAGTTGTCTTTTAGCTATTTCTGTCCATTACTTCAGACAGTAGCACAGTTATTCTACTTATTTTGTATATTCCACTAGTCCGCCCGTAGACTTGTGACACTAGGTCTTGGCACGTAGTAGATGTTATATTTTGGCACTGTATATATGTCACCTATGGTCCTTTTAGTTGTGATGATCTAAATTGGCTAAGTTATACGATTTCACTTTACAATGATAAACCATAAAGATTGGTAAAATTTCTGAATAAACTATCAAATAAAGTAATCTCGTTAGTAACACAAGTGTTGGCTTGCCTGATCCTGGCGTTGGGCGCCATCATGACTTGAGTTCGGATTTGGGTCGTGACAACATGGTATCAGATCTCTAGGTTCACGTAGGTCTCACGAGTCACGGGCAGGCCCAGTAGAGACTTTTGGATCGGTATAGAGACGTCTGTACTTATCTTCAGGAGGCTATAGGGTGTTAGGAAACCTCTCTTTATTCATATTCGATCGTGCAGTCGATGGTGTACTAAAAACTCATTCTTCTATTCTCTCACAGATGGTGAGGACGCGCGCATCCGATGTCCCAGACCCGGGAGGGGCCGTTACACCCGCCGTTAGAGGCCGTGGCAGAGGCTGGGAGAGGGCACCGACCCGAGGTAGGGGACGAGGGCGTCCCAGAGCTGTTCCAATTGCACCACCACCAGAGGACCCTATCATTGAGGAGCAGGGCGAGGTGCCCTCAGTAGATCCTGCTCCAGTGGACTTCATGACGGTGCCAGTCTTCCAGGAGGTCATGGGCCGTATGATGAGATTTATGGACACTATGTCCCAGGCTGGTTTATTTCTAGCAGATCCTGCCACCTCTCAGGCGGGAGGGGGAGTCCAGACCCCCACTGCCCAGGCTGCAGGTCAGACAACAACATTACATCATACCCCGGGTACACTGCCTGTGGATGGGGTCCAGCCAGTAGCAGTAGCACCAGAGCTCAGACCAGCTGGGAACGGCGATCCGCAGAAGTTATTGGATAGATGGACTCGACTGCACCCTCCAGTCTTCGGGGGTGAGCGAGGGAAGGATGCTCAGGATTTCATTGACAGGTGCAGGGAGAGACTGCACAACATGAGGATATTAGAATCCCATGGAGTGGATTTCACTACCTTTCAGCTTGAGGGCAGGGCTCGCAGATGGTGGCAGTCATATCTCTTGGGTAGACCAGCAGGTTCCCCTTCTATCACTTGGGAGCAGTTCACTCAGTTATTCCTTGACATATATATTCCACCCTCGAAGACGGAAGAGCTGCGGTATCAGTTTAAGAAGTTGGAGCAGGGGCAGATGCCAGTGACAGACTACGAGGCCAGGTTTTCTGAGTTGTCTCATCATGCCCTTATGATACTTCCTACTGACGCTGAGAGAGTGCGGAGATTTGTAGGTTGGCTGCACTCAGGTATTAGGGCCAACATGGCCCGAGAGGTGGAGATAGGGACACCCTATCAGCTTGTGGTCGAGATAGCTCGTCGGATTGAGGGTTACCGATCGAGGGGCAGAGAGCAGGGTCAGCAGGACAAGAGAGTTAGATTTTTTGGAGATTTCAGAGGTGCCCCAGACAGGGGCAACGGTCAGTTCAGCAGAGGCCAGCTTAGCAGGCCTCCATATTCAGCTCCTCCACCAACTCCCCGTGGTGCTCCAGTGAGGCCTTATTTCAGCGCCATGCCGGAGAGTTCTTACCGCCCACCAGCCATTCATGGTTACTCCGGCGGGTATTCCGGTCATCAGGGGTCTTCTAGTCATTACTTCAATGCCATGCTAGAGGGTTCTCATCGCCCCCCAGTTATCCAGGGTTCTTCTTCAGGGCAGAAGGCCATGCCACCAGTGAGATGTTATGAGTGTGGAGATCCAGGCCATATGAGGAGGACCTGTCTGAGGCTTCGGGGCAAGGCTGTTCAGAAGAGTTACCAGCCTACATACTAAGCACCGACGCCCCGTCCACCCCGAGGTGGAGGGCAGACTAGTAGAGGCCGCCCCAAAGGTGGAGGCCATACAGGAGGAGCTCTACCAGCTCCCATTCATTCCAGCGGAGGTCAAGTCTTCTGGTACACCAACCAAGTTCTATGTTATTCTGACCCAAGCAGATGCAGTGGCCTTAGACGCCGTGATCACAGGTACTATTTCAGTATCTAGTAGAGAGGCATCAGTGCTATTTGATCCAGGATCCATTTATTCATATGTGTCAGCCTTATTTACTTGTTTCTTGGATGTTCCTCGTGAGTCCTTCGATTCTCCTATATATGTGTCCACCCCTGTGGGCGATTCTGTGGTGGTAGACCGGATCTATCGGTCTTGTGTGATCACCTTCTGTGGGTTCGAGACCAGAGCGAACCTTTTATTGCTCGACATGGTCAATTTTGAGGTTATTTTAGGCATGGATTGGTTATCTCCTTATCATGTCGTGCTGGATTTCCATGCCAAGACAATTACTTTAGCCATGCTCGAGTCGCCTAGGCTGGAGTGGAGAGGTTCCTCAGTTAGTGCAGCCAGCCAGGTTATTTCATTCATGAAGGCTCGACATATGGTCGAGAAGGGTTGTCTGGCCTATCTTGCTTATGTGCAGGACACCATCGCCGAGTCTCTGACGATTGATTCAGTGCTAGTTGTTCGAGAGTTTGCTGATGTATTTCCTTCGGAACTTCCAGTCATGCCTCCGGATCGTGATATTGATTTCTGCATTGATGTAGCTCCAGGCACTCAACCTGTTTCTATCCCTCCATACCGTATGGCTCCAAAGGAGTTGAAGTAGCTTGAGGAGTTGTTAGCTAAGGGGTTTATCAGACCGAGTGTGTTGTCATGGGGTGCTCTCGTTCAATTCGTGAAGAAGAAGGATGGGTCTATGCGGATATGTATTGATTACCGCAAGCTGAACAAGGTTACCATTAAGAACAAGTATCCATTTCCGCGCATTGATGATTTTTTTGACAAGTTGCAGGGTGATCGGGTGTTTTCTAAGATTGATTTGAGATCGGGGTATCACCAGCTGAAGATTCGTGCCTCAGATGTTCTGAAGACTGCTTTTTGTACGAGATATGTCCACTATGAGTTCCTAGTGATGTCATTTGGCTTGGCTAATGCCCCAGCAGCATTCATGGACTTGAGGAACAGGGTGTTCAAGCCGTATATTGATTCCTTCATCATCATCTTCATTGATGACATCTTGATTTACTCACGTAGCCTGGGTGAGCACGAGCAGCATTTGAGAGTTGTGCTCCAGACCTTGCGGGAATAGAAGTTATATGCTAAGTTCTCCAAGTGTGAGTTCTGGTGAGATTCTGTGGCATTCTTGGGGCATGTGGTATCCGGAGAGGGTATCAAGGTTGATCCCCAGAAGATTGAGGCAGTTCAGAGTTGGCCGCGTCCTACTTCAGCTGCAGAGATCAGGAGCTTCTTGGTCCTAGCAGGTTATTATCGCTGATTTGTGGAGGGATTTTCATCTGTTGCAGCCCCCTTGAATAGATTGACTCAAAAGAATGCCATGTTCCTATAGTCCGACGAGTGTGAGCCGAGCTTTCAGAAGCTCAAGGCAGCATTGACTTCAGCACCAGTCTAGTATTGCTATCCAGTTTAGGGATGAATACAGTGTATTGCGATGCCGCACGCGTTGGTTTGGGATGTGTGTTGATGCAGGAAGGGAGAGTTATTGCTTATGTTTCGCGCCAGCTGAAGGTTCATGAGAAGAATTACCTTGTGCACGATTTAGAGTTGGCAGCAATTGTTCATGCCCTTAAGATTTGGAGGCACTACTTGTATGGAGTGTCCTGTGAGGTTTACACTGACCACTGCAGCTTGCAGCACTTTTTCAAGCCGAGGGATCTTAATTTGAGGCAGCGCAGGTGGCTTGAGTTGCTGAAGGATTATGATATCACCATTCTTTATCATCCGGGCAAGCCGAATGTGGTAGCAGATGCTTTGAGCAGAAAGGTGGAGAGTATGGGTAGCTTGGCTTATATTGCCGCAGAGGAGAGACCTTTAGCCTTGGACATTCAGTCCTTGGCTAATCGCCTGGTGAGATTAGACCTTTCAGAGCCTCGTAGTGTTCTAGCACATGTGGTCGCTCAATCTTCGTTATTTGGTGAAATTAAGGCTTGGCAGTTTGATGATCCGTGTCTGGCAGAGCTTCGGGAGACAATGATTATGGGTTATGCCAAGGAGGTTGCTATTGGCCAGGATGGTGTTTTGAAACTTCAGGGTCGTTTATGTGTTCCTAATGTTGATGGCCTGAGGGAGAGGATTCTGGAGGAGGCTCACAGTTCAAGGTATTCTGTTCATCATGGTGCTACGAAGATGTATCGTGATTTGAAGCATCATTTCTGGTGCAGGCGGATGGAGAAGGATATAGTCATGTATGTGGCTAGGTGTCTTAATTGCCAGCAGGTGAAGTATAAGCACCAGAGGCCAGGAGGCCTACTTCCGCAGATGCCCATTCCTGAGTGGAAGTGGGAGCGCATCACTATGGACTTTGTGGTTGGGTTGCCTCGGACGTTGCATAAGGTTGACGTGGTTTGGGTCATTATGGATAGATTGACCAAATCGGCGCATTTTATTCCAGTGGCTACTACATATACTCATGAGAGGTTGGCCTAGATCTACATTCGGGAGATAGTCCGGTTGCACGGTGTGCCGGTGTCGATTATCTCAAATCGAGGTCTTCAGTTCACCTCGCATTTCTGGAGAGCATTGCATAGTGAGATGGGTACCCAGATAGACCACAGCACATCATTTCACCCTCATATTGATGGCTAGTCGGAGCGTACAGTTCAGATATTGGAGGACATGCTCAGGGCATGCGTAATTAACTTTGGAGGTCAGTGGTACCAGTTCTTGACTTTGGCCGAGTTTGCTTACAATAATAGTTATCAGTCCAGCATCGAGATGGCTCAATTTGAGGCCTTGTATGGTCGGCGATGTCGTTCTCCTATCGGGTGGTTTGAGCCTGGCGAGGCTAAGTTATATGTCACCGACCTGGTGAAGGATGCTTTGGAGAAAGTGAAGTTGATTCAGGAGAGGCTCCACATAGCACAGTCTCTACAGAAGAGTTACGCAGATCAGAGGGCGCGTGATGTAGCATTTATGGAGGGAGACAAGGTACTGTTTAAGGTCTCGCCGATGAAGGGTATTATGAGGTTCGGGAAGAAGGGCAAGCTGAGCCCGAGGTTTGTAGGTCCTTTCGAGGTATTGAGGCGAGTTGGAGAGGTTGCTTATGAGCTCGATTTACCTCCAAGTTTATCAGGAGTTCATCTGGTACCATGCCGACTTCTCTAACAGGGTTGATTTCAACAATATTCAGTTAGATGAGAGGTTGGGCTACGAGGAGGAGCCAGTTGCTATTGCTAATAGACAGGATCGCCAGTTGAGATCCAAGAGAGTTTCTTCCGTAAAGGTCCAGTGGAGAGGCCAACCAGTCGAGGAGGCGACTTGGGAGTCCGAGGAGGAAATGCGGAACAAATATCCGAACTTATTCAGCACATCAGGTATGATGCTAGACCCGTTTGAGGACGAACGTTTGTTTAAGAGGTGGAGAATGTAACGACCCAACCGGTCGTTTTGTGTTATAGGACCCTGTTCTCCTAAATGAAACTTTCCATAGCGTCTTATTGTGATTTATGACTTGCGGGGACGGCTGGTTCGGGATTTGGAAGTGTTTGGAGCAGTACAAGAACACTTAGTTCCTTAAGGTTGGCCTTTTTGGCCATGTTTGACTTCGTTCAACATTTTGAGTAGACAACCTCATAATCGAGTTACGACAGTTCCGGTAGCTTAGTATGATGATTTCGGACTTGGGCGTATGTTCGGAATGGGTTTTGGATGACCTGGGGGCGTTTCGGCGCCCAATATCTAAATAAGAATTTCCTTAAGTTTGAAATTTGGTTTGGAATGTGTTTTTGTGATATCGAGGTCCGAACGAAATTCTGTGACCGATAATATTTCCGTTATGTCATTTTTGACTTGCTTGTAAAATTTGGTGTCATTCCGAGTAGTATAGGTCAGTTCGGCGCATTGAAACCGAATTCAAGAACTTAAAGTTCTCAGGTTTTGATTATAGGGGTTTTGAGGTGTGATTTTTAATTGCAGCGTTGTTTTGGGTGTTCTCAAGTCTCGAGCGAGTCCGTAAAATGATTTAGGACTTGTTGGTATAATTGGGCGAGGGCTCGGGCGGGCCTAGGTGCCTCCTGGGCACCTAACGAGGCTCAAAACCAGCAGTTTCAGCTGCTGGTGCACCAAATCTGGTGTGACCGCAGGTGCAGTTGCCCAGTAGCATGTGCGGGACCGCTGCTGCGATCCAAGCCATGCAGGTGCAGCCCCAGGTGAGGAAGTCCATTCTCGCAGGTGCGGACAAGTTTTTGTAGGAGCTGAGCCGCAGGTGCGAGCTCCTCTCCGTAGGTGAGGGCCCAGGCCTCCTCATCCATTTCCGTAGGTGCGAGACCGCAGGTGCGGTCCTTGAGCCGCAGGTGCGGAACCACTGTTAGGCAGTGTGTTTCTTTAAAACACGGAAAATGTCCATTTTTCCTCATTTCTTTCACCATTTGAGACCTTGAGAGCTTGGTAAAACTGCTCCATGATCTAGCTACTGATAAGGTAAGTAAATTCTATCCTAGTGTTAGTTTAATACATGCATTACTAGTTAAATTAACTACTTAATTAGTGAAAATCAAGAATTGGGTAGTAACCTAGGGTTTTCGAGAAAAATTTGGGAATTACCCATCAATTTGCTATGAAATCAAGTAAAAATCATATATTAATGATCCTTAGGCTATGGGTGAGTGTTTCCTTCGTGAATTTTTGGAATTCGAGCGTGCGGGCCCGGGGGTGAATTCTGGGATTTCTTCAAGAATGATGAACTTACTAATTAAATAGGAGAATTTCCATACTTTGAGCATAAATTGATGTATTTGTATAACATTTGGTTAGTTTTGAGTCCTCAGGTGTAGAGTTCAGAGTTTCAGGTGCGTTCTCGACCCGGAAAGTAGGCTCGACACGAGGTGAGTCTCCTTTCTAACCTTGTAAGAGGGAATTGTCCCCATAGGTAATTATACATGATTTAAATGTCCTTATTTGTGGGGGCTACGCACGCACGAAGTGACGAGAGTCCATGCGTAGCTACTATTATGCCATGTCGGGTAGTTTTAGGACTCAGGAGCATGCTTTTATGTGCCTTACATGTACCCCTAAATGTATTTTGAGTTGCTTATTGCCCTTAAATTAGCATGAGAATATTAGGAAGTTACGTTCAAAATTTTAGATACTTAAGTTTTAGTTTGCAAGTATAATCTCTATTGAATTCCTGGATTTTCCTGAGAATTCTATGTATGTATACGAGTACCCGCGTCAGATGTATGATTCGCGAGCGGGGTAGCCTTATTATTATGTCAACCGCGTCGCATGTTCGATTCGCGAGCGAGGTTATATATGCATCTATGGTTCTAGTTGTTCGACCCTCGGCAGTGCACATTTATTTTTGCGACGCTTCGGCCGTACGCTTCGGCCGTACGCTTCGGAGTACTATGTGCTGTATATTTTGACTGAGAGTCTTGTTGTTATCATATAAACTGCTTCATGTGAAAAGGAAAATTTAGTTTATTTTATACTAGTGTGATTTGACATGCAGAGGTAAATTGTAAATTTATACTTGATATTTCCGTGTCTTCTGATTTCTGGAACTGCTATCCTTGCCTAGTCTTCATTCACTTATATTACTACATCTTGACCCTAGTAAGTATCACGTCGACCTCTCGTCACTACTTCTTCGAGATTAGACGGGATACTCACTGGGTACATATTTGTTTATATGTACTCATGCTACACTTCTGTACTTAATTGTACAAGTTCTGAGGCAGGTGCTTCTGGTTATCAGACCGAAGCGTGATCTTGAGGGCATACTCTGTACCCGAATAAACGGTGAGCTGCTCCCCTTGGCGATCCTCAGCAGCACTTTGGAGTTGTCTTTTGGCTATTTTTGTCCATTTACTTCAGACAGTAGCACATTTATTCTACTTATTTTGTATATTCCACTAGTTCGCCCGTAGACTTGTGACACTAGGTCTTGGCACGTAGTAGATGTTATATTTTGGCACTGTATATATGTCACCTACGGTCCTTTTGGTTGTGATGATCTAAATTGGCTAAGTTATACGATTTCACTTTACAATGTTAAACCTTAAAGATTGGTAAAATTTCGGAATAACCTATCAAATAAAGTAATCTCGTTACTTAACACAAGTGTTGGCTTTCCTGACCCCGGTGTTGGGCGCCATCACGATCTGAGTTCGTATTTGGGTCGTGACACATTAGTTCTTCATCATCTACGAATTCTATTACATTCTCTTCGTTATCATTTTGTTTACCGTTTTCCATTTTTTGTATTCTTTTTTCTGAATCGTTTATTCTAGTTTCTAATGCCATTACTCTTGTATTGAGAGTATGATCATTTATTCCTTGGTATTTTTGTTTTCTATTCATTTACATTTTAAATTCTTTTTCTATGCATAAGATACATCCTTCTAGGTAACTCGTCTTACATTTCGCTCTTATATCCCTAATAGGATACCATTTACATATAAAAGATTGATTACTATCTAGTCCTTTATTTTTTTCAAAATCATGATTACATTCTTCAGATATATTTACAAATGTATTTGCTTGTATTTCTTCTAAATTTTAGTTTTTCCAATCCTATTTCATTTATTAGTTCTTCTTCTTCTTCTGATTCTGATGAGTCCATTTGAGTTTTTCCTCTATTTCTACACTTACTATAGAGTATATGTTCATTATTTGACATATATTCGTCTACATTTATTAATGTTTCCTGAAAATCTTCTATTACTTGTGAATTTCTTGTTTTATTATTGATTCTTTTTTGCCAAGCACTAGCTAAGTGTTCCACACTTCCACAGGTGAAGCATTCTAATTTATTTTTGTAGTTTCTTTCTGTTCTATATTTTCCAAAAATTCTATTTCTATCCAAATATGGGTTTTAGCTGATAATTTTCTAAGATAATAATTTTTTCTATTATATCCCTTTTTATATTGGGGTTTATTTATGATGTGCTAGAGTCGGTTGGCTATGAATCGGAATAGTTCTAGTGAGAATTGAGACACTTAGTCTCTAAAAATAGCTTTATAGTTGGAAAAGTCAACTGAGAGTTGACTTATTGGTAAACGACTTCGGAATGCGGATTTTATGGTACGGATAGCTTCGTTAGGTAATTTGGGACTTAGGAGTGTGTTCGGAATATTTTTGTGATGTCCGTTGTAGAATTAGGCTTGAATTGGCGAAAGTTAGTTTTTGGCGATTTCCGGTCAGCAGAGGAAAAGAGGCTATCAGGGTCGGAATGGAATTCCGGAAGTTGGAACAGGTTCGTAATATCATTTTGGATATGTGTGCAAAATTTCAAGTCAATCGGATGTCTTTTGGATAGTTTCGGCATCGTTGGTGGAATTTAGAAACTTCAAAGTTCATAGGCTTGAATCCGAGGTGAATTTAGTGTTTTTGCGTTGTTTTTTGTGATTCGAAGGCTCAACTAAGTTTGTGTGATGTTATGGGATGTGTTGGTATATTTTGGTTGAGGTCCCGAGGGTCTCGGGCGAGTTTCGGGTTGTTTCGGACCATTTCTAGTTGCTGGTTTTTGGCTTCGGGTGTGTACAATGCGATAGCATTAATCTGGATGCGTTAGCATAGAGAAAATTTGGAAAATTCTAGTTGTGCTATGCGATCTCATAAGGCTTCCCGCGATCGCATAGAATAAAATTTCTGCTGCATTGTCCCGACTTTGGAAGCTTATAACTCACAATCTTTAAGGAATTTGAAGATTATCCAAAAATGAAAGTTGTAGCTCTTAATGTCTAGGTTTCGGGAAGTTATGCCAATTTTAAGTTGGATTTTTGTACCAATAGTTATGACCATTATACTTGAGGCTATCCAGAAGAGTTGGAGAAGACTGTTGGAAAATTTGTTCTATGCGATCGCATAGAGGAGGCCGCGATCGCATAGGGTTAAATAAGGGCTGGTAAAGATTTTTCATCGATAACGCACTCCTGGAGCCACGATCGCACAGTGTCCGGACCTAGGAAGTATAAATTAAAACCATTTGCGACCTTTGCCTACTTTTCCATCATTTTTGAATGGGAATAGAGCTTTTGGAGCTATTTTGAAGAGGGAAAATGATTGTTCGTCATTGAGGTAAGGAATTTGGACGCCATAACTTTATTATATGTGATTAAGGTCTAATTTAACAGTGTTTAATTGGGGAAAATCATGAGAAACAAAATGAAGTTCGGGCTTGAGATTATGAGGCCTTTTAGGGATGATTTTAGGGGTCAAACATACTCCGATTTCAGAGTTCTTTATATGTACGGACTCGTGAGATGATGAGGATCGTTTTGGTATAAAGTTTGTTGAATTCCAAGATGCGGGCCCGGGGGTCGGGTTTTTGCTAATTTCGGGCTTTGGGTATAAAGTTGATATTTTTCAATTGGAATTCATTCCCTTAGCATAATTTGATGTGAAAAATCTGAACTTGATAGATTTGGAGCAGTCGAAAGTTGATTCGAGAGGCAAGCGTGTTGCGGAATAGCTTTTCGGGCTAGTTTGAGGTAAGTAATGTCTTTAAATCTATCATAAGGGTATGAAACCCCGGACTTCACATCCTTTCACAGATTTGGAGTGACGCACACACTGGATGACGAGTGTGGGGCGTGCACGAATTGGAAATTTGGAAATATGTTCCTTTTTAGGCAACTATTGAGTTACGAAGCTGCTTTTAAAGCCTATGTTCTATAGTATTACTATGATTTGATATATTTGGGTTGTAAGCCATGGTTGGGGCATAGTGCTGATCTGTTTTAACCCCTTGGGGGATATTTTCCTGATATTTCCTCACTTATTATATTATGATTTTACACTCAGTCTTTCTTGTGAAATTGTTGACACTCTTATATGATAATATTACTACTTCTTGAAATGAAATACTATTTTGGGTCGAGAACCCCATTTTATTCATGGCCCGAGTGGCATGCTAAGAGTGTCTGACTGAGTGAGGTCGAGGGCCAATGTGGTGAGGATGTTATGATATGAGAGAGGTCGAGTGCCTGAGAGTGATTTATGCCATGATGTGGCTTGTTTAAAGCGCTTGGGATGTGGGAGCCCCTCCGGAGTCTGTACACACCCCCAGTGAGCGCAATTACCTACTGAGTGCGAGTGTCGAGTGATGAGTGATTGGGAGGCATGAGTTACAGTGAGGTTGCCCGCGGGGCTGATACTGAGTGATGGTGAGGTGCTGAGGGAAATAGTTATGAGTGATGATTACGGCCCGAGGGGCAGTTCTATGACGATATTTTACAAAGTTTTGACTATGATTCACTTCATTTTTCAAACTGATATTTCTGAGAGTTTTACTGAGAAATATTGGAAAAAAATTATACTTGTTTCAAAGGATTTTGTGGAAACTGGTTTTCGAACTTATGTATACTGTATTGAGACTTGATGTTTTACTGTTTTGTGGATTGGTGTTTTTTGTTGTGTGTTTCATATACTTCGGACTGTGATTTATGTTCATTACTACTGAGTTGGCGTACTCATCATTACTCCCTGCACTCCTGTGTGCAGATCCAGGTACTGGTTCGGAGCAGTAGTCGTCCGAGTTCGTTGTCATCAGCGTTTGGGATTTCGAGGTAGCTGTCCAGCGTCCGCAACTTCTCCATTTCCCTTCCTTTATTAGTATTAGTATTTTTTTCCTAGACATTGTTTATGACATTAGCAAAGTTAGTTATTTCTTAGATGCTCGTGATCGGTTGACCCCAGTCTTGGGGGATTTGTTTAGACAGTAGATTATATTATATTTGCTTAAAGACTTGGAGAGATTTCTATACTTATTATGCTGGTATTTGATGTTATTGAGTAAATTTATTAAAATAAATGTGTAGTTATGTGATGGTTGGCTAGCCTAGTTCCACGATAGGCGTCATCACGACCTGTTAGGATTTGGGGTCGTGACAATTTTATTCGTAAAATTATAAGGATTTTGTCCCATTGATATTAAAGCTTGAAATTCTTGTGGGAATTATGACTTATAGGCTTTTCATATTCCTTTTGTTGATTCTCCTAAGAAAGTATCCATATATTTATACATTGTTTCTGCATCTGTTTCATGGTAAGTTTTTATATAGTCTGCTACTACTATTCCTTTCCAAAGATCTATTACCGAGTTCCACATTTGTGGATCATGAGCTACTATATTAGTATCTTGCCTTTACTTCCTCCTTCTTGTAGTCTTATAGGTTCTTCTATAGGCATCCTCTTTTCTAATGGTTTAACATTTTCTGTTTCTATTTCTTTGCCTAGTCTATATACCCTTCTTCTAGGTACATTTCCCGTACTAGTATCTATTGTACTTTGATTGATTGTTCTCTGAAAAGGACTAGGAGTAGAACTAGTTGACTCCATTAATTCTTTTAGACTTATTAAGGTTTCTGTCTCTGTTTCTTCATAGCTTTCTTGCATTTCTTCTAAACTTTTATCAAATTTTTCTAATCTTTTTTGTGAACTATTTTTTGATTTGTATCCCCACTTATCTGTTCTTAATTCGCATTTTTTAAAGTGTTCTTCTGTTTTGCTTAAGGTTAGACTCCCAAGTTTACATGCCTTACATTGAAAAGTTCTATTTTTATTTTCTCTAACTAATATCCTTGCTTTTTCTAATGCTATATCTACTTCAAATTCATTTTGTATTATTTCAATATTCATACATTCAATGTCATCTACTGTACTTTCAACTCAATCATCTATTTCTCTATGGTTAATATAATTATAATCAGTAAACCTAACCAAAGTTTCTCCTTTAGAATTTGTGTACATTAAATGAGATTCTGATTTTGGTATTTTTGGCTTTGCAAAATCTTCTAGGTTCCATTCTAATCCCGCATATTCTTCCGGATCTACTTTTGTAACGACCCGGCCGGTCGTTGCATAGAAATTTCATTATTATTCCTTTTTTGCCTTGTCATAGGATGGTTATACTTTTTATGATGTGTTAGAGTCGGTTGGCTCGGAATTGGAATGATTATAGAAGAAATTAAGACACTGAGTCTCTAAAAGTAGCTTTAGAGTTAGAAAGGTCAACAGAGAGTTGACTTATTGGTAAACGACCTTGGAATGCGGATTTTATGGATCAGATAGCTTCGTTAGGTGATTTTGGACTTAGGAGTGTGTCCAGAATATTTTTGTAATGTCCGGTGTA
The DNA here is from genome assembly GCA_005239495.1 of Nicotiana undulata. Classification (NCBI taxonomy): domain Eukaryota; kingdom Viridiplantae; phylum Streptophyta; class Magnoliopsida; order Solanales; family Solanaceae; genus Nicotiana; species Nicotiana undulata. The sequence continues at coordinate 33,915 of ML250135.1, read as the reverse complement.
GAATTAGGCTTCAATTGGCGAAAGTTAGTTTTTGGCAATTTCCGGTCGGTAGTGGAAAATAGGCTATCGGGGTCGGAATGGAATTCCTACAGCTAGAACAGGTTCGTAATGTCATTTTGGATATGTCTGCAAACTTTCAGGTCAATCGGAGTTGTTTTGGATAGTTTCGGCGTCGTTGGTGGAATTTAGGAATTTCAAAGTTCATAGGCTTGAATTTAATGTGATTTTTGTGTTTTGATGTTGTTTTTGGTGTTTCGAAGGCTTGAATAAGTTTGACTGATGTTATGGGACGTGTTGGTATATTCTTTGTGATTTTCAAGGGCCTCGGGTGGATTTTGAAAGGTTAACGGATCAATTTAGACTAGAAGAAAAGCTGCTGCATTTTTTCACAGCAGCATGAACAGTAACTCGGGTGAATAGTAATTCGGGTGAACAGTACTCGGGTTAACAATAACTCGGGTGAACAGTAAAACGCGTGAACAGTATTTAAATAAACCCTCTGCGACCATTAAACCCTTTTACACCATTTTTGAATGGGAAAAGAGCTTTGAGGCGATTTTGAAGAGAGGAAATCATTGTTCTTCATTGAGTTAAGGATTTTGGACCCTAAAACTAGATTATTTGTGATTATGGAACTAATTATCAGTGTTTAATTCATGAAAATCAGTAGTAAAATGTGGAGTTAGGGCTTGAGATGAAACTTTCTAGGGATGATTTGAGGGGTCAAACAAACTCCGATTTTCGAGTTCTTTATATGTACAGACTCGTGAGATGATGAAGAACATTTTGGTATAAAGTTTGTCGAGTTCCGGGATGCGGGACCCGCGGTCAGGTTTTGACTGATTTCGCGTTTTGTGCTTTAAATCAATATTTTTCAATTGGAATTCATTCCTTTAGCATAATTTGATGATAAAAATCGGAAGGAGCCCCTCCGGAGTCTGTACACACCCCCAGTGAGCGCAGGTACCTACTAAGTGTGAGTGCCGAGTGCCGAGTGACAAGTGATTGGGAGGCATGATGTCACGACCCAAATTCCCAACCTTAGGGATCGTGATGGCGCCTAACAGCACACTTGCTACGCAAGCCAATGTTAGAATTCGATTGAATAATTCTCTTAATTAATTACTTAAGCATAAATAAATCAATTTAAAATGGACTTAATTAACATAATTTCCAACAACCTCAAAACAAAATAATAATAATAATAAACTAAATTAAACGAACCACGAACTAATTATATAATTAACTCTAAGACTACCCCAGGGTTTGGTGTCACAATCCACGAACTACTAAAGAATACTACAAATAATTGCTGAAAGAAATAGTATCACTGTTCTGAATGATATAAAACAGTGTATGTAAAAATAGGAGAAGACTCTCAGAATCTGCGAACGCCGGCAGATGTACCTCGTGTCTCCAAATGAATCGGTGGTCATTCTGAAGTCCTCTACTACTGACTAGTACCTGGATCTGTGCAAAAAAGCACAGAGTGTAGTATCAGTACAACCGACCCTATGTACTGAGTAAGTGCTGAGCCTAGCCTCGGTGAAGTAGTGACGAGGCTAAGTCGGAGTTTCAACAATATAATCGATAACAACAATGAATAAAAAAAGCCAAAAAGAAATATAAACAAATGGATAAATAAGTGCTGCAACGAAATAAAATAACTCAGCTATAACCAATTCTCAAATAACTCTTCAAAGTTCCAAACCTTAACTTTGAATAAAAATAGTACTGAAATATTTAAAGAGTAGTAAAATAGACATTTTTAACCTTTCAAAACTTTTATTTTCTTGTTCTTTTAAAAATCAGTAAAATATAAATGTCCTCCCTTATCGCTCCTTGTTGTGGCGTGCAACCCGCTCCCACCTTTCCTCCCTTATTGATCCTCCCTAAAATATCACCCTTATTACTTCTGTTGTGGCGTGCAACCCGATCCAACCTGTCCACCCTTATCACTAATGTTGCGGCGTGCAACCCGCTCTCACCAGACATATCATATCAATTTATTTATAAGTTTCACAATTCAGGCCAAGCCTTTCACAATATTTTTGTCTATACAATTACAAATAATAAACTATATTTTTCTCATAACTTCATCAACATCCTCTCAACCGTGAAACCAACAAGAATATCAAATATAAATATTTATTTCGTAAAAATAATGCCAAACCTCTCAACCATTTTTCTATCACAAGGAAATCAGCTCAAACAACCAATACTCTTTCCAAATAGTCACAACAATATCAAACAACAAATCAACAAGGCCAAATAGTCATATAAACAATAATGAACATATAACAATTAAGAAGATAATCAAATAAGTGGGGAACAGGAAAGGGGATCATGTTTAACAACCAATTTGGGTGGTGCATAGATACTCGTCGTCACACCTATACACCACGCCCATGCATTTCACATAAAAAACAGTGGGGATTCCTATTCCCTCAAGCCAAAGTTAGACCAAACACTTACCTCAATTCCGCAGGCCACTCACTACTCAATTATTTCTTTTTTCTTTTGAATTCACCTCTAACTTGCTAGAATCTAATCAAAATTAACTTTATTTCATTAACTAATGCTAAAGAAACTAACTTTATTGAAAAATATAATTTTTTCTAAGTTTTCTCAAAAAAAGTGAAAACCGACCCCAGGCCCACTTGATCTAAACTCGGGGTTCGTACAAAATTACATTTACCCATTTCCATGAACCCAAATATGCTACTAGTTTTGAAATCCGACCTTAATTTGATATAAAAATTCAATTTTTACAAAACTCCCTAATTCTACCCAAACCCTCAATTTTTTACCATGAAAATTCTTTGTTTTTGCTTTAAAAGTGATGCAAAATAATAAGGAACTGAAAGAACAAGGTTTGGAATTGATTACCTATGAATTGGGGATGAATATTGTTGAAGAAAACTCGTTTTTAGGGATGGAACCTCGAAAAATTGGAGAAGAAAGGGTTCTGCCCAATTTTAATTCGTTTTTATATTAGCTGGGTTGGGGCCCTATGCGATCGCGGGTAATGGTATGCGATCAAATAGGGTAAGGGGAATTTTGGCAGTGCGTTCGCATGGGGAGGGGTGCGATCGCATAGTGTATTAACCTTCCTCCCCCAGGCCTGATTTAACTCAGTGCGGTCGCATAGCAGCAGGTGCGGTCGCATAGCAGCAGGTGCGGTCGCACAGTGGAGCCTGGGCGAAGCTATGCGATCGCACTCGCGGGATTGCGTTCGCACAGTGCAACCAACAGGGGCCTAAAATTTTACTTTATGTGATCGCGGACCTTCGTATGCGATCGCATAGAACAAAATACCTGGACACCAGAAAATTGAAAACCAGCAGTTCATTTAAAGTGAAAAACAGCCCGTAGCCTATCCGAAACTCACCCTAGCCCTCGGGGCTCTAAACAAATCATGCACGCAAGTCTAAAAACATCATACGAACTTCCTCGTGCGATACAATCGTGAAAATAACATGTAAATATATGAATTAAATCTCAAAACTCATTGTTTTCAACAAAAAATCTTTAAGTTCAAAATTTATCCACCGGATGTCCGAATCACATCAAACGAACTCCGTTTTTCACCAAATTTCACAGTTTACCTTCAAATATCATAACAAAGTTGTACCGGTCTCCGTAACCAAAATACAGACCCGATACCAATGATTTTTAGCATTATTTCTTTTCTTTAATTCATAAACATTTCATTAAAATAATTTCTTTCAAAAATTAATTTCTAAGGCTTGGGACCTCAGAATTCATTTTCGGGCACACGCCCGAGTCCCATATATTTTACTGCGGACCTCCCCGGATCGTCAGAACGCGGATCCGGGTACATTTATTCAAAATGTTGACCAAAGTCAACTTTTATCAAATTTAAATTCTAAAAATCACTATTTTCTCATATTATCACATAAAAGCTTTCCGATTTCACGCCCGGAATGCACACACAAATCGAGGTATTTAATTTTAGTCTTTTTATGGCTATTAAGCATGGAACCAATTCTAATTTTATAAAATGACCCCTTGGGTCATCACAATCTCCACCTCTAAAACACACGTTCGTCCTTGAACGGACATAGAAAATTACCTGAAGTGGCGAACAAGTGTGGGTATCTACTCTGCATGTCCGACTTGGACTCCCAAGTATTTGCCTCAATGGGATGGCCTCTCCACTGCAATCGAACTAAAGGATACCTCCTCCTCATAAGTCAAGTCTTTGTCCAATTGGACAGAGCTAAAATCTAACACGTGGGACGGGTCACCATGATATTTTCGGAGCATAAACACATGGAATACCGGATGAACCGAGGATAACCCTGGAGGCAATGCAAGTCTGTAAGCTACCTCCCCCACCTTATCAAGAATCTCAAACGGCCCGATATACCTTGGGCTCAACTTGCCCTTCTTCCCAAACCTCATAACACCCTTCATGGGCGACACACCAAGCAATACCCTCTCTCCAACCATGAATGCTACATCACGAACCTTACAATCGGCATAACACTTTTGCCTAGACTGAGCTTCACGAAGTCTCTCCTGAATAATCTTGACCTTATCTAAGGCCTCCTGAACCAAGTCGGTACCAAAAAACCGAGCCTCTCCTGGCTCGAACCATCCCACTAGCGATCTGCACCGTCTACCATATTATGCCTCATAAGGAGCCATCTGAATGCTCGACTGATAACTATTATTATAAGCAAACTCCGCTAACAACAAGAACTGATCCCATGAACCTCAAAAGTCAATAACACAAGCACGAAGCATGTCCTCCAATATCTGAATAGTACGCTTGGACTGCCCGTCAGGCTGAGGGTGAAATGTTGTACTCAACTCCACTCGGGTACCCAACTCATGCTTAACTGCCCTCCAAAAGTGCGAAGTAAACTGCGTACCCCGATCATAAATGATAGGCACTGGAACCCCATGAATGCGAACAATCTCCAGAATATACAACTCACTCAACCGCTCTGAAGTATAAGTACTAGCCACCGGAATGAAGTGCGCTGACTTAGTCAGCCTATCCACAATAACCCAAACCGCATCGAATTTCCTCTGAGTCCGTGGGAGCCCAACAACGAAGTTCATAGTTGTACGCTCCCACTTCCACTAAGGAAGCTCTATCTGCTGAAGCAAACCACCAGGTCTCTAATGCTCATATTTTACCTGCTGACAATTTAAGCAACGATCCACATAAGCCACAATGTCCTTTTTGATCCTTCTCCACCAATAATATTGTTTCAAATCATGGTACATTTTTGCTGCACCTGGGTGAATAGAATACTTGGAGCTGTGAGCCTCTTCAAGGATCAATTCACGGAGGCCATCAACATTAGGCACACACAACCTACCCTGCATCCTCAAAACACCATCATCTACAACTGTAACCTGCTTGGCATCATCGAGCCGAACCGTGTCCCTAAGGACCGCAAATGGGGGTCATCATCATGACGCTCTCGGATACGATCAATTAGAGAAGACTGAGCGACAGTACAAGATAGAACACTGCTGGGCGAAATATCCAACCTCACGAACAGATTAGCCAAAGTCTGAATATCTGAAGCCAACAGTCTCTTGCTAACTGGGATATACGCAAGACTTCCCATACTCACCGCCTTTCTACTCAATGCATCGGCCACCACATAGGCCTTCCCCGGGTGATACAATATAGTGACATCATAATTGTTTAACAACTCTAACCACATCCGCTGCCTCAATTTAGATCTTTCTACTTGAATAAGTACTGGAGGTTGTGATGGTCAGTAAAAATCTCACACGGCACGCCATAAAGATAATGCCTCCAAATTTTCAAAGCATGTACAATAGCTGCCAACTCTAAATAATGTACATGGTAATTTTTCTCATGGACTTTCAATTGACGAGACGCATACGCAATCACCCTGCCATCCTACATCAATACTGCTCCAAGTCCAACTCGAGAAGCATCATAATACACCGTGAAAGAACCAAAATCTGATGGTAACACCAACACCAATGCTAAAGTCAAGGCTGTATTGAGCTTCTGAAAGCTCGCCTGGCACTCATCTCACCATGTAAATGGGGTACTTTTCTGAGTCAATTTAGTCATTGGGGCTGCTATGGATGAAAACTCCTCCACAAAACAACGGTAGTACCCGTCCAAACCCAAAAAACTCCTAATCTCCGTGGATGTGGTGGGTATAGGCCAGTTCTTGACTGCCTCTATCTTCTTAGGATCAACCTGAATACCCTCAGCTGATACGATATGAACCAAAAAGGCTACTGAATCTAACCAGAACTCACATTTAGAAAACTTGGCATACATTGATTATCCCTCAAAGTCTGGAGTGCTATAAAGAGATGCTGCTCATGCTCTTCCCAGATGTGGGAGTATATAAGAATGTCATCAATGAACACAATCATAAAAGAGTCCAGATGTGGCTTGAAAACCCGATTCATTAAGTCCATAAAGGCCGCTGGAGCATTAGTCAGTCCAAAAGACATAACAAAAAATTCATAGTGCCCATACCTCGTACGAAAGGCTGTCTTAGGGATATCGAACGCCCTAATCTTTAGTTTATGGTAGCCTGACCTCAAATCAATTTTCAAAAACACTCTAGCACCCTGAAGTTGATCAAATAGGTCATCAATCCTTGGCAACATATATTTATTCTTGATAGTAACTTTATCAGCTGCCTGTAGTCTATGCACATTCTCATTGACCCATCTTTCTTCTTTACAAACAAAATTGGTGCACCCCAAGGCGAGACACTGGGTCTTATGAAACCCTTATCTAGCAAATCTTGTAACTGTTCTTTCAATTCTTGGGGGGGGGGGGGCATCCGATATGGAGGAATGGAAATTGGCTGAGTGCCCAGAGCCATATCAATACAGAAATCAATATCCCTGCCGGGAGGCATACCCGGCAAGTCTGCAGGAAATACCTCAGGAAACTCACGCATGATAGGAACTGACTCTATAGAAGATACCTCATCATCCGAATCACGAATATGAGCCAAATAAGCCAAACACCCTTTTTCCACCATGCAACGAGCCTTAGCATATGAAATTACCCGGCTGGGAGGATGACCAGAAGTCCCTTTCCATTCTAATCGAGGCAACCCCGGTAAGGCTAAAGTAACCGCCTTGGCGTGGCAGTCTAAAATGGCATAATAGGGCGACAACCAATCCATGCCCAATATAATATCAAAGTCAATCATGTCTAGAAGTAAAAGATCAACACTAGTTTCAAGACCTTTAATGACTACCGCGCACGAACGATATACTCGATATACCACAATAGCATCCCCCACTAGTGTAGACACATAAACAGGAACACTCAAGGGATCACGGGGCACGTTTAAATACGAGGCAAAATAGGAGGAAACATACGAATAAGTAGACCCCGGATCAAACAAAACGGAAGCATCTCTATCAAAAACTGAGATGATACCTGTAATAACAACGTCAGAGGATTCTGCCTCAGGCCTAGCTGGAAAAGTATATAGTCGGGGCTGAGCCCCACCACCCTGAACCACACCTCTGGGAGGACCTCCACCTCTAGCTGGCTGACCTCCACCTCTAACATTCTGGCCTCAACCTATGACTGCCTGACCCCTACCCCTTGCTGGTTGGGCAGGTGGTACAGCAGCTGGTGCCGGAACTATTGCACGAGAACATTGGTACTGATGCTGACTACTCAAAAATCTCGAACAAGATCTCCAAACATGCCCATATTCACCACACTCAAAACATTCCTCCTGATATGAGAACTGACCCTAGCAAACCGGCTGACCACGATAATAACTCTGCAGGAGGTGCTCTAATAGAAGCTGAAGGAGCACTGTAGACTTGTTGGGCAGAAAGAGGTACATAAGAACCACGACCCCCTGAAGTACCATGTGAAACCTATAACGCTGAACGAAATGGTCTGGATGAATGGACTCTACTAAATGAAGTCCCGCCTCCAGACGAGGCACCACTGAAAACATCGGAATGGCGAGGTGTCTTGTCTGACCTCTGACCTCCCATCCCAAGAACTGACTCAACCCTCATAGCTATATTAGCTGCATCCCGAAGAGAAATCTCGGACCCTGTTTCCTTGGCCAGCTGCAACCTGATGGGCTGAGCAATGCCATCAATAAACCGTTTGACCCTCTTCCTATCTGTGGGCAATATAAGAATATCATGTTTAGCTAGATCCACAAAACGAGTCTTGTATTGAGTCACAGTCATGTTGCGTTGTTGTAGTCGCTCAAACTGACGACGCTTATCCTCTCGAGTAGTGACAATTAAGAACTTCTCCATAAAGCGATAAGAGAACTGCTCCCAAGTCAGAGCAGGTGATCACACTGGCCTGGTCAAAAAATAGTCTCTCCACCATTTCTTGGCGGAACCAGTCATCTGAAAAGCTACAAAATCGACCCCATTGGTCTCAAAAATACCCATATTACGCAACACCTCATGAAAACTATCCAGATATTCCTGTGGATCCTCCAAAGTAGCACCACTAAAATGGACAAGAAATAGCTTAATGAACCTGTCAAGTCTCCACAAAGCATCTGATGACATGGCTGCCCCATTAGCAGGCGGCACTGCTGCAACTGGCTGAATTACCCAAACGGTATTGGTTATTAGAGTCTGAACCTGAGGAGTAGTCTGAACTGGAGTGTGGGTAGTAGGAGTCGGGACCCCTGCTCTAGACTGAGATACGACTGCTGCAACAGGAAAGGTGCCAATTTAGGCCACACTCTCCATAAGGCCCACTAAACGGACCAAAGCATCCTGAAGAACTAGGGTAGCAATAAACCCCTCGGGAACCTGAGTTGGTCCCGCTGGGACAGTTTGAGCCGGAACCCCCTCATTAATCTCAATCTGGGGTTCCGCAGCTGTGGCTTCTGCCTGAGCAACAAGCTGAGTCCTGCCTCTGCCTCGGCCTCTAGCATGGCCTCGGCCTCAACCCCTAGTAAGAGATGTTGCTGCTGGATGTCCGAAATTCTGGTCAGCGGAAGATGAAGCACGTGTTCTCGCCATCGGCGAGAGAATAGAAGAATCCAAATCAGTATTTGAGATACAAGAATCGCACGATAGAATAGAAATAATAATGGAGTTGTTTCCTAACTCAATAGCCTTTGAGAGATAAGTACAGACGTCTCTGTACTGATCCTTCAGACTCTACTAAGCTTGTTCACGGATTGTGAGACCTAAGTAAACCTAGTGCTCTGATACCAACTTGTCACGACCTAAATTCCCAACCTTAGGGATCGTGATGGCGCCTAACACCACACTTTCTACGCAAGCCAATGTTAGAATTCGATTGACTAATTCTCTTAATTAATTACTTAAGCATAAATAAATCAATTTAAAAGGGACTTAATTAACATAATTTCCAACAACCTCAAAACAAAATAATAATAATAACCTACTAAATGAATCGAACCACATACTAATTATATAATTAACTCTACGACTACCCCAGGATCTGGTGTCATAATCCACGAACTACTAAAGAATACTACAAATAATGGCTGAAAGAAATAGTATCAATGTTCTAAATAATATAAAATGGTGTATGTAAAAGTAGGAGAAGACTCTCGGAATCTGCGAACGCCGGCAGATGTACCTCGTGTCTCCAAATGAATTGGTGGTCGTCCTCAAGTCCTCTACTGGTGACTAGTACCTGGATCTGATCAAAAGAGCACAAAGTGTAGTATCAGTACAACCGAGCCCATATACTAAGTAACTGTTGAGCCTAACCTCCGTGAAGTAGTGACGAGGCTAAGTCGGGGCTTCAACAATATAATCGATAACAAAAATGAATAGTAAAGCCAGAAAGAAATCTAAACAAATAGATAAATAAGTGCCGCAACAAAATAAAATAACTCAGCTATAACCAATTCTCAAATAACTCTTCAAAGTTCAAAACCTTAACTTTGAATAAAAAATAGTACTGAAATATTTAAAGAGTAGTAAAATAGACTTTTGTAACCTTTCAAAACTTTTATTTTCTTGTTCTTTTAAAAGTCAGTAAAATATAAATGCCCTCCCTTATCGCTCCTTGTTGCGGCGTGCAACCCGCTCCCACCAAACATATCATATCAATTTATTTATAAGTTTCAAAATATAGGCCAAGCCTTTCATAATATTTTTGTCTCCACAATTACAAATAATAAACTACATTTTTCTCATAACCTCATCAATATCCTCTCAACCATGAAACCAACAAGAATATCAAATATAAATATTTATTTCGTAAAAACAATGCCAAACCTCTCAACCATTTTTCTATCACAAGGAAACCAGGTCAAACAACCAATACTCTTTCCAAATAGTCACAACAATATCTAACAACAAATCAACAAGGCCAAATAGTCATAAAAACAATAATGAACATATAACAATTAAGGCGATAATCAAATAAATGGGGAACAGGAAAGGGGATCATGTTTAACAACAAATTTGGGTGGTGCATAGATACTCGTCACCACACCTATACACCACGCCAATGCATTACACATAACAAACAGTGGGGAGTCCTATTCCGTCAAGCCAAAGTTAGACCAAACACTTACCTCAGTTCCGCAAGCCACTCACTGCTCAATTATTGCTTTTCCTTTTGAATTCACCTCTAACTTGCTCAAATCTAATCAGCATTATCTTAATATCATTAACTAATGCTAAAGAAACTAAATTTATTGAAAAACTTAATTTTTCCTATGTTTTCTCAAAAAAAGTGAAAACCCGACCCTGGGCCTGCTTGGTCTAAACTCGGGGTTCGGACCAAATTACGTTTAATCATTCACCCACGAACCCAAACATGCCTTCGCGATCGCAGCCCCATCCTCGCGATCGCATAGTGTCAAGTCAGGGCCGGGCACAGTTACTCTTCGCGATCGCAGGACCTCTGTCGCGGTCGTAGAGGTCTGGCCAGTTGGCCTTCGCGATCGCAAGGCCCTTGTCGCGGTCGCAGTGAAGGAATACCTGGGCAGTTTTATTAAATACGGGACTTAGCCTATTTCCTCCATTTTCATCTTCCTCCTCAAGTCTTTAAAGAGCTCTTCAGGGAACCTTCCACCACTGTTATTGAGGTAAGTAAATTCCATGGTTTCACTAGTTTCAAACATCAATTCCTAGTTAAATTCCCTACTAAATTATCAAAAATCATGGAATTATGTAGTAATTTTAGGGCTCTTGACGATTTTGTGATTTTCCGTTTTAGGCCATGAATTCAAGTAGAAATCACACCTTAATGATCCTTAGGCTATGGGTAACTGATCCCTTCGTGAATTTTAGGAATTTGAACATGCGGAACCGGGGTTGGAATTTGAGAATATTTCAAGAATAGCAATTATATTGAATAACTAAGATAGTTTCCCGCATTGGGCATGCATTGATTTAATTGTACACCTTTTGGCTAGTTGAGAGTCCTCGGGTGTAGAGTTCGGAGTTTCGGACGCAATTGTGGTCTGAGGGGTAGATTCGACACGAGGTGAGTCTCCTTTCTAACCTTGTAGGAGGGAATTGTCCCCATAGGTGATGTACATGCTATGTGTAAATTGTTTGGGGGTTACGTACGCACCGAGTGACGAGAGTCCGTACGTAGCGGCTATCATTGTTATGTCCGGGTAGTTAGGCTCACATCATGTATTATATGCTTCCCTGTAATGCCTTATATGTTTCCTTGTAATGCCTTATATGATTCCTTGTAATGCCATATGTATATGAGATTATGTTATTTATAGTATTGTTCCTCTGAGGCTTTATGGAAATTGTTGCATTGAAAGGAATTTGTTATGGAAAGTGAGTTTTATAAGTTATTGCGTGTGCATGTGACCGCTTCGCAATTTACATTCCACGATCGATGTGTGATTTCCCCCACTCTCATGGGAATGGGCCGTACGCCACGGCGGATTGAAAGGTACACTTTTGGGACGGGTCGGTCGATCCCTGGAAGTGCACAGAGATGATATAATTAAGAATGCACTCTTGGTACGGGCCGTTCGATCCTTGGCAGTGCATGGATGAAGTTGTACTATGTTACGATATGGTTACATTGAAAGACGCACTTTTGGGATGGGCCGTTCAATCCTCGGCAGTGCGTAGATATGATTATGGTAAGCACGCACTTTTGGGACGGGCCGGTCGATCCCCGGCAGTGCATAGCTATTTTTCCTTATGACTCAGGCCGGTTGTCTTATTCCAGTGTGCGCATGATTATTTGGCATTGTTTCATGGATGTTGACTTGTGTGAGACATTTTGGGGAAAAGAAAGTGGCCATTGTTATTGTTCCAGTATTTTTCTTGGATTTCTGTGTTTTGTACATAATTGCTACTCATTGTCTTACATGCCTGCTGCTTTTATTTTATCATATATCATATTGTTGGACCTTAGTGAGTGTCAAGTCGACCTCTCGTCCCTACTTCTTCGAGATTAGACGGGATACTCACTGGGTACATATTTATTTAATATGTACTCATGATGCACTTCTGTACTTAACTGTACAGGTTCTGAGGCTGGTGCACCTGGTTATCAGACGGGATCTAGATAGTGACCGTAGCGGACTTGACTTCACGGTGAGTTGCTTCCTCTGGCGATCCCCATCAACACAATGGAGTTTCATTTACTTTTGTTTCCCGTCTATTCATGCAGACAACGGGATTTTATATATTATTACGCTTTGTATATTCCGTTAGTATAGTATGCCCATGACACTCGTGACACTAGTCCTGGCACACACGTAGTGGTGGTTTTGGGATTTTTGGGTCTGTACATATATGTGCTTGTATGTTTAGCTCGCGCTTCGTTATAGCTATTGTATCTACCGCTGAGTTATTTCCTTTCGATATCATGACTTAACTTGTTAAAAAAATCGGTAAATGGGTGAATAATTGAATCAAGTTAAGAAAAGCACTTAGTGGAATTTACGTTGGCTTACCTAACCCCGTCGTTAGCCACCATCACGACCTAGATTAGGATTCTGGGTCGTGACACAGTTAGACTGTATTTCTCACAACTTCCTCAATATTATCAAAATGAAATCAACATGAACGTAAATATATATACATAATTCGTAAAATAATGCCAAACCTCTAAACCATTAAACATATCACAAGGAAACCAGCTCAAACAACCAATACTCTTTCCAAATAGTCACAACAATATTTAACAACAGATCAACAAGGTCATATAGTCATAGAAGCAATAATGAACATATAACAATTAAGATAATGATCAAATACGTGGAAAACGGGAAGGAGGTCATGTTTAACAGACAATTTGGGTGGTGCATAGATACTCGTCACCACACCTATACACCATGCCCATGCATTTAACATAACAAACAAGTGGGGAGTCCTATTCCCTCAAGCCAAAGTTAGACCAAACACTTACCTCAATTCTGCAGGCCACTACCTGCTCAATTATTGCTTTTCCTTTTGAATTCATCTCTAACTTGCTTGAATCTAATCAAGATTAACTTAATATCTTTAACTAATGCTTAAGGAACTAGCTTTATTGAAAAATATAATTTTTCCTAAGTTTTCTCAAAAAAAGGGAAAACCCGACCCCGAGCCCGCTTGGTCTAAACTCGGGGTTCGGACCAAATTACGTTTACCCATTCACCCACAAACCCAAATATGCTATTAGTTTTGAAATCCGACCTTACTTTGATATAAAAATTCAATTTTTACAAAACTCCCTAATTCTACCCTAATCCTAATTTTTTACCATGAAATTTCTTTGTTTTTGCTTTAAAAGTGATGCAAATTAGTCCGGAATTGAAAGAACAAGGTTTGGAATTTATTACCCATGAATTGGGGATGAAGATTGTTGAAGAAAACTCGTTTTTAGGGTTGGAACCTCGAAAAATTGGAGAAGAAAGGGTTCTGCCCGGATTTTAAAAGGTATTTATAATAGCTGGGTTGAGGCTCTGTGCGATCGGGGTTAATAATGTGCGATCGCACAGAGTAAGGAAAAATTGGGCAGTGCGTTCGCATGGGGAGGGGTGCGATCGCAAAGGGTATTGACCTCCCCTCCTCCTAGGCATGATTTACTCAGTGCGATCGCGAAGGGTATTGTGCGTTCGCATAGCACAGCTGGATGAAAGCAGTGCGATCGCGCTCATGGAGGTGCGTTCACACAATGTACCAAATAGGACCTCCAACTTTACTCTGTGCGATCTCGGACTTGCCGGTGCAATCGCACGTAACAAAATACCTAGACACCAGCAATGAAAAACCAGCAATTATTTTAAAGTGAAAAACACCCCGTGGCTTATCCGAAACTCACCCGAGCCCTCAGGGCTCTAAACAAATCATGCACGCAAGTCTAAAAACATCATACGGACTTGCTCGTGCGATAAAATAATTAAAATACCATGTAAATCTATGAATTAAACCTCAAAACTCATCATTTTCAACAAAACTCTTAAAGTTCATAATTTCTCAACCGGATGTCCGAATCATGTCAAACGAACTCCGTTTTTCACAAAATTTCACAGCTAACCTTTAAATATCATAACAAAGTTGTAGTGGGCTCCGGAACCAAAATACATATCTGATACCAATGATTTTTTAGCATTATTTCTTTTCTTTGATTCTCAAACATTTCAGTAAAACAATTTCTTTCAAAAATTGATTTCATAGGCTTGGGACCTCGGAATTCATTTCTGGGCATACGCCCGAGTCCCATATTTTACTGCAGACCTCCCGGGATCGTCGGAACACGAATCCGGGTTCCTTTACTCAAAATGTTGACCAAAGTCAACTTATATCAAATTTAAATTCTAAAAGTCAATATTTCTCATATTTTCGCATAAAAGCATTACGGTTTCATGCCCAGACTGCGGACGCAAATTGAGGTATTTAAGTTTAATATTTTTATGGCTATTAAGAATTGAACAGAGTTTGGCTTTATAAAATGACCCCTTGGGTCATCATAATCTCCACCTCTAAAACACACGTTCGTCCTCGAACGGACATAGAAAATTACCTGAAGTGGCGAACAAGTGTGGGTATCTACGTTGCATGTCTGACTCAGTCTCCCAAGTATCTTCCTCAACGGGCTGGCCTTTCCACTGCACTTGAACTATAGGAAAACTCTCGGATCTCAATTGGCGAACCTGCCGGTCTAAAATAGCTACCGGCTCCTCCTCATAAGTCAAGTCTTTGTCCAACTGAACAGAGCTGCAATCTAACACGTGGGACGGGTCACTATGATATTTCCGGAGAATAGACACATGGAATACCGAATAAACTGAGGATAAACTTGGAGGCTATGCAAGTCTGTAAGCTACCTCCCCCACCATATCAAGAATCTCAAACGGCCCGATATTCATAGGGCTCAGCTTACCCTTCTTCCCAAATCTCATAATACCCTTCATGGGCGACACACGAAGCAATACTCTCTATCTAACCATAAATTCTACATCACGAACCTTACGATAGGCATAACTCTTTTGCCTAGACTGAGTTGCACGAAGTCTTTCCTGAATAATCTTGACCTTATCTAAGGCCTCTTGAACTAAGTTTGTACCCAATAACCGTGCCTCTCCCGGCTTAAACCATCCAACTGGTGATCCGTCTAGCATATAATGCTTCATAAGGAGCCATCTGAATGTTCGGCTGATAACTATCATTATAAGCAAACTTCACTAATGGCAAGAACTGGTCCCACGAACCTCCAAAGTCAATAACACAAGCGCGGAGCATATCCTCCAATATCTGAATGGTACGCTCGGACTGCCCGTCAGTCTGAGGGTGAAATGATGTACTCAACTCTACTCGGGTACCCAACTCACGCTAAACTGCTCTCCAAAAGTGCGAAGTACACTGCGTTCCTCGATCAGAAATGATAGACACTGGCACATCATGAAGGCAAACTATCTCCCGAATATATAACTCAGCCAACCGCTCTGAAGTATAAGTACTTGATACATGAATGAAATGTTCTGATTTAGTCAGCCTATTCACAATAATCAAAACTGCGTCAAACATTCTCTAAGTCCGTGGGAGTCCAACAACGAAATCCCTAGAGATACGCTTCCTCTTCCACTCAAGAATCTCTATCTGCTGTAGCAACCCACCGGGTCTCTAATGCTCATATTTTATATGTTGACAAGTTAAACAATGAGCCACATAAGCCACCATGCCCTTTTTCATCCTTCTCCACCAATGATACTGCCTCAAATCTAGGTACATTTTTAGCTGCTTGAATAAGTACTGGAGACTGCGATGGTTTATAAAACTTCACAATGCACACCATAAAGGTAGTGCCTCCAACCTTTCAAGGTATGAACAATGGTTGCCATCTCTAAGTCATGAACATGGTAATTCTTCTCATGGACTTTCAACTAACAAGGCGCATACACAATCACCCTGCCATCTTGCATCAATACTGCTCCAAGTCAAACTCGAGAAGCATCACAATACACCGTGAAAGAACCCGAATCCGATGGTAACACTAACACCGGTGCTGCAGTCAAGGCTAATCCTAAGTTTCTGAAAGTTCAACCCACACTCGCGTGACCATTCGAATGGAACATCCTTTCAGCTCAATATGTTTCTTAATAGTTGTTCACAGTCACTTACAGAATCATCAAATTGCTTCACGTCAACAAAGAAAAAAAATCTCCTTTCAAACCTTCACGACACTGATAACGAAATGTGATTCAAGAAGGCCTCATAATTATATACCCGAATCAACTTGTCTCATTTAACGCCACCCGGGTGCGCACATACCTCGTAGGTCAAGGCTCAATAATTATAACACGAATTTGGAAAATTATGCACAGTGAATTACTTAATTTACTTATTTATTTATTTATTTATTTACTTACTTATTATTAGTATTACTTTTATTATTATTTATTTATTTATTATTATGATTATTATCATTATTTCATACATAAATTGTTGAATAGGCCTAAAAGGCATGACTCTCTACCAGTACTATAGTAAAATTTTGATTAACACGGAAGAATTTAAACACAAGAATTTCCACCACAAAGATCTCATCCTTACACAACTTCCACCGCAGCTCGTTGCCTGGTTTAAACATACCAAATCATATCAAAACGCGAAGATTTCGTCCTCAATTCTGAATCACAAGTAATATGCATATCGCCACTCAAAACCTTCCATTTTCTTCTTTTGAATATTATCCTTTAAATAACATTACAACACGTAATGATAGACACAATTATCTCCTTAGAATTTCTCAATACCAGGGTTCACATAAGTAGATTTCAGAGTTACGAAGCTCACCCGAGAGTGGAGCATTTTAGGAGAACTTTAATAAATACGCATAACCGAATTAACTTCAGGAAATCATCACTTTATAATAAATAGAGATTGTTCTTGTAATGACACCATTTAATGTAGCGACCTAAGCTATACCATAGAAAATATACCAACAGGCTAGGTCTCCACCTCTAGGAATCTGACCTCCACCTTCGACATGTACGTTGAGTTGTAGCTGCAACGGGACACATAGCTTGAGTGTTCTGATGAAATATGACTCTCCCAAGTCTAGGAAAATTTCTACCACTAGCCGAAATAAAGTTTCAACCTTCCCATATTCATCCATAATTTTACAATCATATTTGAGTCCTTTAATGAGTCTGTGAACTTGCTTTCTGTCTAGATAAACCGAAGTAGGAGTGTGACGGGCTGACTTATCGAACCTGGTAGCATGTTCTAACACCGCCATATGACCTGACGCAACCACTCAAACCTTATGCACCACGCATTATGGAGGGTTCGAGAAATAACTTCTTTCAAAAGCATTTATGAGAAATAAGTCAAATAGTTGATGTTGCACTTGGCTGGTCGTACTCTTCATAGGCTTGCCTCAACCTCCGGCGACCAATTTCATCCTTTGCCATGTTGACTCAACACTGCTGAGCTACCCCACTTATTCGTGTACTCATCGTTATTCCTTGGGATAACTCTTATTCCTATTGATGCACAACGATCCCACAAGTAAAGCCTTATACAAATACTTTTTGGCACGAACCATATAGTCTAGAAGCTTATCAACCATTGTACTCCCTCTGGAACACCCCAAAATCCGCAATCGTGCCTTCCACGTTGAATAATCCTTCTGTAGATCTAAAGTTGTTTATATAACTCCTTTGGTACTAAGGTATATGGTTATTAAGGAGATAGACACACCGCAATCCTTAGCTTTACCTCTTGCAAATATCGCAGGCCTTATACCTTTGAAGCCAAAAATTGATATAACACATGACCCCGAAATCTATTCCTTGACAGTGGACTTCCTCACTTTGCACGAAGCAATAGGTCACAATGTCTGATAATCCATGATGTTAAACTTCACATCTCACATACATCAACTCTGTTGCTTTCAACTATTCCCTTGTTATGCAGTACCGAAGTAACTATGAATCCCTCTGAGATATGGGCTAGTCCAATATTTACTGACTGAGCTAGAACCTCCGCGTCTAGATCCATTTGAGACTGTACAATAGGTGCTGATGTTCGAGCTTTGAAATGAGATCTGCTTCTGTCTCTCCCCTTGATCGTAGCTGTCGTTGGGGCTTCGTCTCTTGTCCGGTTGCAAACGCTTTGCACGTTGTCGATATTTGTGAGAGGACAAAAATAGACAGGTTCAATCATCAATGGTATAATAAATTTGCATGATAGAATAGAATAGAAGTGAGATTGTTCCTAACTCAATAGCCTTTGAGAGATAAGTACAGACGTCTCCGTACTGATCCTTCAGACTCTACTAAGCTTGTTCGTGGATTATGGGACCTAAGTAAACCTAGTGCTCTGATACCAACTTGTCACGACCCAAATTCCCACCTCAGGGATCGTGTTGGCGCCTAACACTACACTTTCTAGGCAAGCCAATGTTAGAAGTCGATTAACTAATTTCCTTGATTAATTACTCGAGCATAAATAAATAAATTTCAATTGAGCCTAATGAAAACAATACCCAACAAAAATAAAATAAAATGATAACAATGACCATTTAAATAAAATGAATCACGAACTAATTATGTAAACCACTCTAAGACTACCCTAGGGTCTAGTGTCACAATACACGAACTACTAAAGAATACTACAAATAAAGACTGAAAGAATTAGTTTAACTATTTTGAATATAATAAAATAGTGTAAATAATAATAGGGGAAGACCCTCAGAATCTGCGAACGCCGGCAGATGTACCTCGTGTCTCCAAACGAATCGGGTGGACGTCCTGGAACCCTCTACTGCAGACTAGTACCTGGATCTGTGCAAAACAGCACATAGTGTAGTATTAGTACAACCGATCCCATGTATTGAGTAAGTGCCGAGTCTAACCTCGGCGAAGTAGTGACGAGGCTAAGGCAGCGCTTTAACAATAAACATGTGATATTAATATATATACGATAACACAATAAAATAATTTTACACGAATAAGAAAATATATCTGAGACAATAATTATAAAATAGGAAGGAAATCTAAACACATCAATTCAAATACTACAACGATAATAAAATAACACAACCGCCTCTTTCAGGCTTCAGCTATAACCAATCCTCAAAATTTCCAAGTTTTCAAACTTTATCTTTGAATAAAAGTAGTGCCAAAATATGAAAATAGTAATATAAAATAGAAAGTTTCAAATCTTTATTTTTCTAAAAAAACAAAACAGTAAAAATAATCATTTAGCTTTTCAAATCTTTATTTTCTTTGAAAATCAGTAAAAATATAAATGTCCTACCTTATCACTCCTTGTTCCGGCGTGCAACCCGCTCCCGCCTGTCCTCCCTTATTACTCCTCCCTAAAACATCACCCTTATTACTCATGTTGCGATGTGCAACCCGATCCCACATGTCCACCCTTATCACTCCTTGTTGCGGCGTGCAACCCGCTCCCACCAGACATATCATATCAATTTATTGGCCTGAATTTCACAATTCAGGCCAAGCCTTTCAAATACTGTTCTTTCCACAATTTCAAACAGAAAATCATATATCTCGTATGATTTAACCAATATCATTTCACAATACAACCAATCAGAATATAAGTGAACACCGTAACGCTGTCAATCCAGCTCAGTCATTATATACTATGATAAACTCGATAGAACATCCAACACTTTTAACACACTTATAACAACAATTAGAAATAACTCAATGAAACCCAATAACCACGTGAACCTCAACAATTACGAAACACTTAGACATCATTTCTCACAACTTCCTCAATATTATCAAAACGAAACCAACAGGAATGTAAATATATATACATAATTCGTAAAATAATGCCAAACCTCTCAACCGTTATACATATCACAAGGAAACCAACTCAAACAACCAATACTATTTCCACATAATCACAACAGTATCTAACAACAGATCAACAAGGCCAAAAAGTCATAGAAGCGATAATGAACATATAACAATTAAGATAATGATCAAATAAGTTGAGAACGGGAATGGGGTCATGTTTAACAGACAATTTGGGTGGTGCATAGATACTCGTCACCACACCTATACACCACGCCCATGAATTTCACTTAAAAAATAAGTGGGGAGTCCTATTCCCTCAAGCCAAAGTTAGACCAAACACTTACCTCAATTCCGCTGGCCACTCACTGCTCAATTATTGCTTTTCCTTTTGAATTCACCTCTAACTTGCTCGAATCTAATCAAAATTAACTTAATATCATTAACTAATGCTAAAGGAACTAGCTTTATTGAAAAATATAATTTTTCCTAAGTTTTCTCAAAAAAAGTGAAAACTCGACCCCAGGACCGCTTGGTCTAAACTCGGGGTTCGGACCAACTTACGTTTACCCATTCACCCATGAACCCAAATATGCTATTAGTTTTGAAATCCGACCTTAATTTGATATAAAAATTCAATTTTTACAAAACTCCTTAATTCTACCCAAATCCTTAATTTTTACCATGAAAATTCTTTGTTTTTTCCTTAAAAGTGATGCAAAGTAGTAAGGAATTGAAAGAACAAGGTTTGGAATTGATTACCAATGAATTGGGGATGAAGATTGTTGAAGAAAACTCGTTTTTAGGGCTGGAACCTCGAAAAATTGGAGAAGCAAGGGTTCTGCCCGGATTTTAAAAGGTATTTATAATAGCTGGGATGGGGCTCTGTGCGATCGCGGTTAATAATGTGCGATCGCACAGGGTAAGGAAAAATTTGGCAATGCGTTCGCATGGGGAGGGGTGAGATCGCACAGGGTATTGACCTCCCCTCCCCCAGGCCTGATTTACTCAGTGCGATCGCGAAGGGTACTGTGTGTTCGAATAGCACAGCTGAATGAAAGCAGTGTGATCGCACTCCTGGAGGTGCGTTCGCACAGTGTACCAAACAGGACCTCCAAATTTACTCTGTGCGATCGCGGACTTGCCTATGCTATTGCATAGAACAAAATACCTGGACACCAGCAATGAAAAACCAGCAGTTATTTTAAAGCGAAAAACACCCTGTGGCTTATCCAAAGGCGCTTTAAACAAATCATGCATGCAAGTCTAAAATTATCATACGGACTTGCTCGTGCGATGAAATCCTGAAAGTAACATGTAAATCTAGGAATTGAACCTCAAAACGCATCATTTTCAACAAAACTCTTAAAGTTCATAATTTCTCAAATATCAAACGAACTCTGATTTTCACCAAATTTCACAGTTAACCTTTAAATATCATAACAAAGTTGTACTGGGCTCCGGAACCAAAATACGGACCCGATACCAATGAATTTTAAGCATTATTTCTTTTCTTTGATTCTCAAACATTTCAGCAAAATAATTTCTTTCAAAAATTGATTTCTAAGGCTTGGGACCTCGAAATTCATTTCCGGGCATACGCCCGAGTCCCATATTTTATTGCGGACCTCTCGGGATTGTTGAAACATGGATCTGGGTCCGTTTACTCAAAATGTTGACCAAAGTCAAATTTTATCAAATTTGAATTCTAAAAATCATTATTTCTCATATTTTTGCATAAAATCTTTCCGGTTTAATGTCCGGACAGCGCACGCAAATTGAGGTATTTAATTTTAGTCTTTTTTATGGCTATTAAGTATGGAACGAAGTTTAATTTTATAAAATGGCCCCTTGGGTCATCACGCTAGGTTACATAGGACTCAACAGTCATGAGTAGGTTTAGTAGAGTCTTACGGATCGGTACGGAGACGTCTGTACTTATCTTCGAGAGGCTGTAGAACCTTTAGGAAAAATCTCATATTCTTGGAATTCTTGTCGTGTGAATCCATGTATTCAGTCAAAAGCGTAACTCCTTGAATTCCTTTCGTGTATTTGAATGCGCACGTGAGTGCTTGGTATCAGCTGTACATAGACGGCTTGTTACTTCCATGGATGAGATGTGATTTTTAGCATGTTGATAATGGGCTAGTCTGGAGGACTTGAGGCCGGAATCTGTCTGTGACTTGAGTGCTGAGATTTCGTTTGTGTGAGCACACATATCTGGGGACTTTATATGTTCGTTTGTGTCCTTATTGATGGGATTTTGTGACTAGATGACTACGTGGTGAGTGTGATTTGATGGTTAGATGTGTTCATGTTGTTTGATTATTACAAAATGAATTGGCGGGAGATATAGCAAGAACCTTTGAGTATTTGACTTCTATCTTAAGTTAGAATATGGCTTCGAGTTGTGAGTGTATTGGAAGACCTCTCATGTTGTTCAGTTGTGGAGTGAAGCGAATCTTTCTGTTGTGTTATGAATTTCTGGTGATGTCTTTTGGGTTGACCAATTCCCCAACATCATTCATGTATTTGATTAACGGTGTATTTTAGTCGTGTTAGCACTCTTTTGTTATCATATTCATTAATGGAATCCGGGCGTACTCACGTGGCCAGGAGGGGCATACTCAGCCTTGAGGAGGGTATTATAGAGATTGATGGAGGAAAAGATTTATGCAAAGTTCTCCAAGTGTGAATTTTTGGCTCAGTCTAGTAGCATTCTTGGGGCACGTGGTGTCTAGTGAGAGTATTCAGGTGGTCAGACGAGTGTGGGTAGAGCTTCCAGAAGCTCAAGATTTCTTTGACCATGGATCCGGTGTTAGTTCCACCATCAGCTTCGGGTTTTATACCGCGTGTCTTGATGCCTCGGGGATAGGCATTGGTTGTGTTTAAATGCAAGAAGATGAAGTGATCGAGTAACATCTATGACTTTTCGAAGGGTATAGAGATGATATCAGTTTGAGGTTAAGCAGGCGTGGCTATCTCCCGCAGGGTGTAATGAGGTTGTGTTATCCTTAGGTGGTTTTATAGTAAGTACACTTTGCTAGTAATTGATATATGTTGTAATTTGAGTTTAGATCATTTGTGGAAGTTGGCATAACTACTATAGTGGTGAATGCTAGGTTTGCAGACGATTTGAGACATTATATGGTTCGGGTCATATGAGCGTATGAAGGATTTAGTTGAATCTCACCACAGTATTGTAACGACTCGACCGGTCATTTTGCGTATTCGGACCCCGATCCCCTAAACAATACTTCGTATTGCGGCTTATCGTGATTTGTGACTTGCGGGGACGGGTGGTTCGGGATTCAGAAGTGTTTAGAATGGTATAGGAACACTTGGTTTCCTAAGGTTGGCTTTTAAGGCCAAGTTTGACTTCGGTCAACATTTTGAGTAAACAACCTCAGAATCAAATTTTGACGATTCCAGTAGCTTCGTATGATGATTTCGAACTTGTACGTATTTCCGGAATGGGTTTTGGATGACCCGGGAGCGTTTCGACGCCAAATAGCAAAATAGAGTTTCCTTAAGTTTGAAATTTTGTTTGGAACGTGATTTTATGTTATTGAGGTCCGAACGGAATTCCGAGACCGGGAATAGTTCCATTTTGTCATTCATGACTTGCCTGCAAAATTTTGTGTCACTCCGAGTAGTATAGGTCGGTTCGTCGCATTGAAACCGAATTCAAGAACTTAGAAATTCTTAAGTTTTATTCTAGGGGTTTTGAGGAGTGATTTTTAGTTTTAGCGATTTTTTGGGTGTTCCGAAGGCTCGAGCGAGTCCGTAATATGATTTAGGACTTGTTGGTATATTTGGACGGGGGCTCAGGTGGGACCAGGTGCCTCCCGGTCCCCACACGAGGCCAAAAACCAGCTAAAAATGCAGCTGGTGCACCTGAACTGGTGTGACCGTAGGTGCGGTTGCCCAGTCGCAGGTGCAGGAATTCCACAGGTGCGGACCCAGTTCCATAGGAGGGAAGCCGCAAGTGCGGTCTCCAGCTCCACAGGTACGGGCCCAGTCCTTCCTTTCCAACTCCGCAGGTGCGAGCCCCAGCTCGCAGGCGCGAGACCGCATGTGCGGTCCTCGAGCCGCATCTGCGGAACCCCTATAGGCCAGGCAGTGTATTTTCATTTAAACACAGGATTTCCTTCATTCTTTTCATTTTACACCTCCATTGAAGACTTGAGAGCTGGGGAAGAACTCTCCACCACCTAGCTACTGTTAAGGTAAGTGAATTCTACCCTAGAGTTAGATTAATACATGAATTATTAATGGGATTAACTACTAATTGGTGGAAAAATCAAGATTGGGATAGTAACCTAGGGTTAATGAACTTTAGGGAATTTTACCACTTTTCTACCATGAAATCATACAAAAATTATATATTATCGATCCTTAGACTATGGGTGAGTGTTATCTTTGAAAATTCCCGGAATCCGAGCATGTGGGCCCGGGGGTGTATTTTGGGATTTCTTCAAGAATAGTGAATTTACTAAATAAGTAGAAGAATTTCCATACTTTGAGCATGCATTGACACATTTATATATCATTTGACTAGTTTCGAGTCCGCGGGTGTAAAGTTTTGAGTTACGGGCGCGTTCTTGACCGGGAAGTAGATTCTACGCGAGGTGAGTCTCCTTTCCAACCTTGTAAGAGGGAATTGTCCCCATAGTTAAATGTAAATGATTGAGTTGTCCTTATTTGCGGGGGCTACGTACGCGCAAAGTGACGAGAGTCTGTGCATAACTACTACTCTGTTGTGTCGGGTAGAATTTAGGATTTCACAAGAATGCCTTTATGTGCCCTACATGTATCTTTACATGTGTTCCTGGTTCCTTACTATCCTTGAAATTGACATGAGAATATTAGGAAGCTATGTGTAAGTTTAAGTGCTTAAATCTCTGAATTCAAGAATAATCCATGATAAATTCCTAAATTTCCTGACAAACTATGTGTATGTCTACGAGCACCCGTGTCGTATGTATGATTCGCGAGCGGGGTAGCCCTATATTTATGTCAACCGCGTCACATGATCGATTCGCGAGCGGGGTAATGGATGCATCTATTGTTCGTGCCGCTCGACCGTCGGTAGTGCACATTTATTTTCGCGTCGCTTCGGCTGTACGCTTCGGCATATTATGTGCTATGTATTTTACTGAGAGTCATGTTATTATTAAATAAATTACCCCACGTGTAAGGGGAACTTGAGACTGTTGTGGTAATTATTGTTGACTTAGGAGAATAAACTGCAGTTTTATATAATTGATACTTCATGCCTTAGTGATTTTCATGACTACTTTTGCTGTCTAGCTTTACTTATTCATGTTATTGGTTATTGACCCTAGTAAGTATCACGTCTACCTCTCGTCACTAATTCTTCGAGTTTAGACGGGATACTCACTGGGTACAAATTTGTTTATATGTACTCATGTTACACTTATGTACTTAATTGTACAGGTTCTGAGGCTGTTGCACCTGGTCACCATTCAAGTGTCCGTCGCTGAGAGTACTACCGGGATTTGACTACACTGTGAGCTGCTCTTCCTGGCGTTCCCCAGAAGCACTCTGGAGTCTCCATTATTGTTGAATATTCAGTCTATCCTTCCAGACAGTTGTACATCTATTTTGTATATTCCACTAGTCGCCTGTGGACTTGTGACACTAGGTCTTGGCACACGTAGTTGATTCACTAGTATTATGCTACTCTATTTTATGCTGGCAAACGATTTTTGAGTTACTTTAAATCACTTTGCCTCATTTCCTCACTTTCATTTAAGGACTGCTTAAATTAAAACTGGACAAGCATTTGAACATCTCATTAAATTAAGTAATTTCGTTAGTAAACTAGTGTTGGCTTGCCTGACTTCGGTGTTGGGCGTCATCACGACCTGAATAATGATTTGGGTCGTGACAACATGGTATCAGAGCTCTAGGTTCACGTAGGTCTCACAAGTCACAAGAAAACCTAGTAGAGTCTTGCGGATAGATACAGAGACATCTGTATTTATCTTCAGGAGGCTACAGGGTGTTAGGAGAAATCTCTCTTTATTCTTATTCTATCGTGCAGTCGATAGTCTTGCTAAATCACATTCTTATACTCTCTGACAGATGGTAAGGACTCGTGCAGCTGATATTCCAGGCCCGGGAGATGCCGCTACGCCCGTAGTCCGAGGCCGTGGCAGAGGCCGGGGGAGGGCACCGGCCCGAGGTAGGGGACGGGGTCGTCCCAGAGTTGCCCCATTAGCACCCCAGAGGACCTTATCCCCGAATAGAAGGGGGAGGTACCCCCAGCAGATCCAGCTCTGATGGATTTCACGACAGCACAGGGCTTCCAGGAGGTCATGGGCTGTATGATGCAGTTCATGAATACTATGACCTAGGCTGGTTTATTTCCAGCGGATCCTGCTATATCTCTGGCGGGAGGGGGAGTTCAGACCTCTACCACCCAGGCCGCAAGTCATGCAGCGGCAGTATATCAGACTCCGGGTACTCTGCCCGCGGGTGGAGCACAGCCAGCAGTAGCACCTGAGCTTAGACCAGCTGCGGACGGCGATCCACATAAGTTACTTGATAGATGGACTTGATTGCACCTTCGTTTCTTCGGAGGTGAGAGGTGCGAGGATGCCCAGGACTTTATTGATAGGTGAAGGGACAGACGGCACAACATGAGGATTTTGGTGTCCCACAGAGTTGATATCACTACTTTTCAGCTAGTGGGCAGGGCCCGCAGATTGTGGCAGTCATTCATCCTGGGTAGGCAGCAGGTTCCCTTCCTCTCTCATGGGAGCAGTTCACTCAGGTGTTCCTGGACAGGTATATTCCACCCTTCGAGAGGGAAGAGCTGCGGTATCAGTTTGAGCAATTGGAGAAGGTGCAGATGACGGTGACGGATTACGAGGCCAGGTTTTCAGAGTTATCCCGTCATGCCCTCATGATTCATCTTACAGATGCTGAGAGAGTGCGGAGATTCGTAGCTGGGTTGCACTCAGGTTTTAGGGCCAACATGGCCCGAGAGGTGGAGATAGGTACTCCTTATCAGATTGTGGTTGAGATAGCTCGTCAGATTTAGGGTTATCGATCGAGGGGCAGAGAGCAGGGTCAGCAGGACAAGAGAGTTAGATTTTCTGGAGATTTCCGAGGTGCCCTAGGCAGGGGCAGGAGTTAGTTCAGCAGAGGCCATCCTAGCAGGCCTCCATATTCAACTCCTCCACCACCTCCCTGTGGTGTTCTAGTGAGGCCTTACTTCAGTGCCATGCCGGAGAGTTCTTACCGCCCACCAGCCATTCAGGGTCTTTCCGGCGGGTATTCAGGTCATCAGGGTTCTCCCAGTCCTTACTTCAGTGCTATGCCAGAAGTTGCTCACCGTCCCCCAGCTATTCAGGGTTCTTCTTCTTCAGGGCAGCAGGCCATGCCTCCAGTGAGATGCTTTGAGTGTGGAGATTCAGGCCACATGAGGAGGACTTGTCCCAGACATCGGGGCAAGGCTGTTCAGCAGAGTTATCAGCCTACATACTCAGCACCGGCGCTCCGTCCACCCAGAGGTGGAGGATAGGCTGGTAGAGGTCGTCTCAGAGGTGGAGGCCAGTCAGGGGGAGCTCAGCTAGCTCCTATTCAGCCTAGCGGAGGTCAGTCTTCAGGTACTCTAGCCAAATTCTATGCTATTCCGGCCCGATCAGATGCAGTAGCCTCAAACGCCGTGATCACATGTACTATTTCAGTATGTGGTAGGGAGGCATCAGTGCTATTTTATCCAGGATCTACTTATCATATGTGTCAGCCTTAATTGCTTGTTTTCTGGATGTTCCTTGCGAGTCCTTGGATTCTCCTATATATGTGTCCACTTCTGTGGGCGATTCCGTGGTGGTAGACTGGGTCTATCGGTCTTGTGTGATCACCTTTTGTGGGGTTGAGACTAGAGTAGACCTTCTATTGCTCGACATGGTTGATTTTGAGGTTATCCTGGGCATGGACTGGCTATCTCCTCATCATGCCATTTTGGATTTCCATGCCAAGACGGTTACTTTGGCCATGCCCGAGTTGCCTAGGATGGAATGGAGAGGTTCCTCAGTTAGTGCAGCCAGTAGAGTTATTTCCTTCCTGAATGCTCGACATATGGTCGAGAAGGGTTGCTTGGCGTATCTTGCTTATGTGCGGGACACAACCGCCAAGTTTTCGACGATTGATTCAGTGCCAGTTGTTCGAGAGTTTGCCGATGTATTCCCTTCGGACCTTCCAGGCATGCCTCCGGATCGGGAAATTGATTTCTGCATTGATTTAGCTCCAGATACTCAGCCTATTTCTATTCCCCCATACCGTATGGCTCCGAAGAAGTTGAAGGAGTATCTTGAGGAGTTGTTGGCTAAAGGGTTTATTAGACCGAGTGTGTCGTCGTGGGGTGCTCCAGTTCTATTTGTAAAGAAGAAAGATGGGTCTATGCGGATGTGTATTGATTACCGCCAGTTGAACAAGGTAACTATTAAGAACAAGTATCCATTACCGTGCATCGATGATTTGTTTGACCAGCTGCAGGGTGCCAGGGTATTTTCTAAGATTGACTTGAGATCGGGGTATCATCAGCTGAAGATTCGGGCTTCGGATATTCCGAAGACTGCTTTTCGTACGAGATATGGCCATTATGAGTTCCTAGTGATGTCCTTTGGCTTGACTAATGCCCCGGCATCATTATAGACTTGATGAAAAGGGTGTTCAGGCCGTATATTGATTCCTTTGTCATCTTCTTCATTGATGACATTTTGATTTACTCACGTAGCCTGGAGAGCACAAGCAGCATTTGAGAGTTGTGCTCCAGACCTAGCGAGAACAGAAGCTATATGCTAAGTTCTCCAAGTGTGAGTTTTGGTTGGATTCCGTGGCATTCTTGGGCCATGTGGTATCTGGAGAAGGTATCAATGTTGATCCTAAGAAGATTGAGGCAGTTCAGAGTTGGCCACGTCCTACTTCAGCGACGGAGATCAGGAGTTTCATGGGTCTAGCAGGCTACTACCGGCGATTTGTGGAGGGCTTTTCATCCATTGCAGCCCCATTGACTAGATTAACTCAGAAGAATGCTCCATTTCGGTGGTCTGACGAGTGTCAGGCGAGCTTTCAGAAGCTCAAGACTGCATTGACTTCGGCACCAGTTCTAGTATTGCCTTCCAGTTCGGGGATGTATACGGTGTATTGCGACACTTCATGCGTTGGCTTGGGGTGCGTATTGATGCAGGAAGGGAGAGTTATTGCTTATGCTTCGCGCCAGTTGAAGGTTCATGAGAAGAATTACCATGTACATGATTAGGAGTTGGTGGCGCTTGTTCATGCTCTTAAGATTTGGCGGCATTACTTATATGGGGTGTCTGGTGAGGTTTATACAGACCACCGTAGCTGGCAGCACTTGTTCATAGAGGGATCTTAATTTGAGGCAGCGCAGGTGGCTTGAGTTACTAAAGGATTACGACATCACCATTTTTTATCATCCGGGCAAGGTGAATGTGGTAGCAGATGCTTTAAGTAGGAAGGCGGAGAGTATGGGTAGCTCGGCCTATATTGCAGCTGAGGAGAGACCTCTAGCCTTGGACATTCAGTCCTTGGCCAATCGCTTGGTGATATTAGATCTTTCAGAGCCTCGCCGAGTTCTAGCTTATGTGGGTGCTCAGTCTTCATTATTGGGGGAGATCAGGGACCGACAGTATGATTGTCACGACCCAAATCCTAATTCAAGTCGCGGTGGAGCCCAAAAGCGGGGTTAGGCAAGCCGATATAACCTTCACTAAGTGATACCCTTCCCATTCGATCAAACAAATCAATAATTACTAGTTTAAAACAATTAACATGATACTAGCCTTGGGTGAAGGTAAAATCATAGTAAATACAAGGCCGAAATAAAACATATACATGGATATACAACCCAAAACCCAAAATATATACTGCGTATGTGCCAGGAGCTAGTGTCACGAGTGTCACGGGCAACTACTGAATATACAATGACTACAATATGTACATGGTCTCAGTCTGAATGAAATAGATAGAGAGTGTAACAAAAGAAACTCCAGGGTGCTGCTAGGAAGTCGCCAGGAAAGCGGCTCACCGTGAAGTATGACCACGCTATCAATATTTAGCACCTGCCTGAAAATCAGATGGACCAGCCTCCGGACCTGTACACTCAAGTACAGAAAAGGAAAGAAAGTGCAGCATGAGTACATATATATAAATACGTACCAAGTGAGTATCCTGTCTAAACTCGAATAAGTAGTGACGAGAGGTCGACTAGATACTCACTAAGGTCCAGCAACATAATATAGAATGAGATAAGGCTAAAGCAATAGGCATGCGAAACAGTAAACAGCAAGTATATGAACACATAATGTAACACAAGTAAGAACACCAAGTACCAATTCCTCTTATTCAACAATACCTTGCCAATACTGTCATATGTGATCCCGACTCAAGTGTACATATACCGACACGGACAAGACAACCAGAAGGAGTCATAAGGTAGGTCATAAGGACGAGGTCATAAGCTCCCAACGATCGCGAATCATACCTGCGACTCGTGTGCTGACTCGATGGTAATAAGCTCCCCACGATCGCGCATCATGCCTGCGACTCGTGTGCTGACTCGATAGTAATAAGCTCCCCACGATCGCACATCATGCCTACGACTTATGTGTTGACTCGATAGTAATAAGCTCCCCACGATCGCGCATCATGCCTACGACTCGTGTGCTGACTCGATAGTAATAAGCTCCCCACGATCGCGCATCATGCCTGCGACTCGTGTGCTGACTCGATAGTAATAAGCTCCCCACGATCGCGCATCATGCCTGCGACTCTTGTGCTGACTCGATAATAATAGTATTCACATGTAGGTACCTACGGGTACCGACTCGATCGTGAACTCAACAGGATTGTGTCAATATCATATCACTAATAGCCAATTAGGATTTACATCATCATATTTTTACCTCTCCCATGTCATTTCAACAATAAACACAATTTATAATACATACAATGGTTCAAATAAGGCACGAAATGACATGCTCGTGGGTCCTACGGCTACCTGACATAGCAATATAGTCGCCACGTACGGACTCTCGTCACTTGGTACGTACGCGGCCCCCTCAACATGTACACATAGCAAAAAAGGAACATACGGGGACATTTCCCCCTTACAAGTTTGGAAAGGAGACTCACCTCGTGACGATATCACCCCTCGGATCAAAGATGCGCCCGAATCTACGAAATTCACCCTCAACGGCTCGCAACTAACCAAACATGGTATAATTGAATTTAATTTAGGTTCCAAGAAAAATAATTAACAAGAAATCCTAAAATTAAGCATTCTTAACCATTTTCGGAATTTTGACCCCGGGCCCACACGTTTGGATTTCGAACATTCTTGAAGGAATCACCTACCCGAAGTCTAAGGATCGAAGTTATGTGATTTATACAAGGATTCATAGCCTCAAATGAATAGTTCACCAATTTATTCAAAGCCCTAGAATTTCTATCCAAATTTTATGCTTTTTGATTCTTTAAGAATTAAACCCGTTGAATTCTATGCATAATAGTGAAAAATAAAAGAGAATTACTTACCTCTACAGTGGGTGGTCGTGGGAGGTGTTGCTCAAACTTGGATGCTCTATAATGGAGGTTGATGGTGGATAAAAATAAA
The DNA here is from genome assembly GCA_005239495.1 of Nicotiana undulata. Taxonomy (NCBI): domain Eukaryota; kingdom Viridiplantae; phylum Streptophyta; class Magnoliopsida; order Solanales; family Solanaceae; genus Nicotiana; species Nicotiana undulata. The sequence continues at coordinate 2,016 of ML250135.1, read as the reverse complement.
GAAAACCCGTATTTTTGGACATTTAAAGGGACTGGCAACAGTGATTTCCGCACCTGCGACCTTGGGACCCCAGGTGCGGTCTCGCACCTGTGAGAACATCATCGCCCCTGCGAAAAAGGGCCTGGGACTCTGGGCATCGCACCTGCGGAGAAGGAGTCCACACCAGCGGTCCCGCTCATGCGGAAGAAGGGCCGCGCCTGCGATGGGGGTCGCACCTGCGACTCAGAGACCGCAGGTGCGGTCACACCAGAAGTAGCTCCATCAGCAATGGTTTTTTGCTGGTTTTTGGACTCGTGCGGGGTTCGGGAGGCACCTGGGCCCACCCGAGCCCCCGTCAAAACATACCAACAGGTCCCAAATCATTATACAGACTTGAGCCTACGGAAAACGCATAACATCGCTAAAACTCAAAATCACCCTAAAAAACCCCTGAAATTATATATAAAAACTAGCCCTAGGCGCTCAGTCTAGTGGATTAATAAAAAATAAAAAAAAACTTCGAAATTGCAAATGAGGATTCCCTCATGCATACTGATTGAAAAAAACCCTAATCGTGATTTTTTCTCTCTGTCGTTTTAGAGAGAGAAAGCTACAGGTTTTTGATTTTCTGGCCACTAATGGCCACTACCTCCGGCGGTCAGCCACCACCAGTGGCTGGGCTGACCACTGCGACCCACCCCACTGCTGCCCAGCCCCCAACGACCACTGACCCAAACACCCAACCCCTAGATTACTCTAAATTACTGAAACCCACAACATTAAACACTGCCATGCAGCAGCCCCCAGTTATTGTTGAACCTGTGAAGATTCGAAGGGCAGTGCTGCTTAATGGAGATCACACGGTTGATTTTGCTGAGGAAGAAGTAGAAAGAATGAACATAATTGAAGGCCTTCAATACGCAGTTGTTTGCAAATTCTCATATGGTTGGCCGGAGATTAATGAATTAAGACGTATTATACCAATTCAATGTGGAATAAAAGGTGAGTGCAATATTGGTGTACTACGTGATAGGCATGCGCTTGTTAGAATGTCGTTATGGCAAGACTTCATTGAGTTTACATCCAAAAGTGTTTATTATGTTAAAGACAAAGGGGGACGTGAATATCAACTACGTACTTTAATTTATGATCATAAATTTAAAGTGGGTGAAGAAACATCTAAGGTGATGGCATGGATATCGTTCCCTAATTTGTTGCCTACGTTTTTTGTTAAAGAATGCTTATTTTCACTAGCCACAGTTGTGGGCAAACCACTTCACCTTGATATTGCCACCATCAACAAAACTAGACCTAGCTGTGCTAGGGTCAAAGTTTTGGTTGATTTATTAGGTGACCTACCAAAGAAGGTGAGGATGAATATTCATGGTACAAATGGGGAATTAAGAACAGAATGGGTGAATATAAACTATGACTATCTACCTAAATACTGCAAGGAATGTAAACTACAAGGCCATAACATGTTGGAGTGCTGGAGAATTCACCCTGAATTGCTGGAAACCAATCGTGAAGGCATGGAGGCTGGAAACAAGGAGAAGGATACTGCTGCTCCAAACCTCAGAAATCCTCAAGGTCCAATAATGATCTTGTCTTCAGGGAAAGTAGTTGGGAACACTGCAGGGAAAGGAAAAGAGAAATGGATGGAGGTTAGGGATAATAGATACAAGAAAGGAAATACATATGCACATGGAGGTAACAATGGAACTAATGGGAAAGAACTTTTACAACCTGAACATAACAGAACAAGAAAGGAAATAGTACCTGTTGCAAAGCAGGCTGCATTGGTACCTCAACAAGTAACAACTTCCAACCAATTTGCCATCTTGAATGCTGAAAGCAATGAGGAGAATGAAAACAATCAGTTAGCTATACAATCAGATGCACAAGGAAATAAAAATAAGCAACTAGCATTTGTGGAGGACAGCAGTGTGCAGAATGCACCCATGTTGAATGCATCAGAGAAAGGAAACAAAAGTCAGAAAAGCAATCAACAAACAAAGGGTAGGAGCCTCAACTCAA
>MDKH01081672.1:0-43444 GCA_005239495.1 Nicotiana undulata | reverse complement strand
TATCGTACGAGGGTGAGTTGAGAAACAATACAGAGTACTGGGAGGTGAACAACTGAGAATAAAAATAAGTCATTTCGAGTAATGGGTAAGAGAACAAGAGATATAACTAGGAATAGTTTACAAAAGGAGACTATGTGTGAGATCAGTTACTGATTGTTGCTTACATGTTCTTATACTTGATGTACTATCTCACATGATACATTGCTCAGCATGTATTTTATTTCATTATGTACTGGACCTTAGTGAGTATGTATTCTACCTCTCGTCACTACTCTTTACGAGTTTAGACGGGATACTCACTGGGTACATATTTTTTATATGTACTCATGCTGCACTTTCTTTCTTTTCTACACTTGACTGTGCACGTACTGAGGCTGGTCCGTCTAGTCGTCCGCCGGTTGATAGATACTGACCGCGGCGTCGCTCCACACGGTGAGCTGTCTTCTTGGCGTTCTCCTGACAGCACCTCCGGAGCCTTCTAGTTTCCTTTTGCTCAGTCTTTTGTTCCATACTGCGGTTTGTATATTTTGTATATGTATTTTCTACAGTTGTATCTATGTAGCCGCCCGTTGACACTGTGACACTAGTCCTGGCACACACTTGTTGTAGTTATCGGAGGTGTATATGTATTGGGCCTAGCTGAGGTTCAGCTTGTTTCTACGGCCCTACCCCATGTTGTTATTGTATTCCGCACTATCATTGTTATGGTTGTTCGTTGGCTTGCCTAACCCCACCGTTAGGTGCCATCACGACCTGGACCGGTTCTGGGTCGTGACATTATTGCAAGCAATTATAGCAATACAAGAAATTACCTTTACCAGTTTAATTTTCGTGGCCAAAAAGTTTTTATTTTTGTGGCTATTGTTAAATATTAGCTACGATTTTAAATTTGCAGCCGAGATTTCGTAACTATACATACATTGTGTTGTAGTGGACAATCGCATCCGAAGTTTGTTTATCACCGTGCACATTTCATACAGCCCGAAGTTCGCTCGCCGTAGTGCATACTTCCAAAATCATGTCTAAGCTTCAGTGAAAACTTTTTTTGATGTTTGGTAAGGAATCAGAGAATAAACCCAGTGAGAAAATAAATGCTGTTATGGATGAGTTAAGAAATATCATTAAAATGATTTTTTACAAGGAAATATTGAAGATTCTTGTTTTGATTTTATTGTTTGGAAATTCTTTTGATCAGCTGATCGGTGCCAAACCTACACCACTATAGAGTAACGAGGATGATCGTTGTACTATAGTGGTAAGTATTCCCGCTTGTCACGCGGGTGACCTGGGTTCGATCCCCGGAAACGGCGCAAAAAATTGATCGGCGCCAAACCTACACCACTATAGAGCCCAACAAGGTCGGGATCGATTTCCACAGGGAGTTAAGTGATTTGGAGTTAGGTATCTATCTAAGTCTAGATGCGTGTGTTGTTCCTAACTGCACTTCCAAACATGATTGTGAATGATTCTACTTCTAATTCTATACTATTGTATGCTAAGAGTAAAGCAAAGTACAATATTTTTTGTGATAGTATTCAAATGTTAAAAGGGACTAGGGTAATGACTTCCGCCTAGGTGAATATCTAAAGGGTATCGAGAATCTAGTGCAAGTTTGTTTTGATTGGGGTTGTAATATAACCATCACACACAAGTACTCAATCGATACCTCTCGATAGTTTGAGTGACTTTGCCCAATTTGGATTTCTCAAGTCCAAATGGGTGTTCATGCAATACAAATGATATTGTCTCAAGTCAGGTATTACTATCTCTAGGTTTAACCCTTTAATTGGGGCTATCAATCTCTTGAGTTCACCCCAATTCCTTGTTAGCCTAATTTTCCTAGACTTAGTCCCTCTTTCTCAAGAAGAGCCTAAGTCATAAAGGCATGAATCAGTGTTTGCAACCACTAATTCTACAATTCTAGCATGAATTAGGCTAAATATCACTAACACATAAACAATCAAGCCCTAAAATTCAAGACCCATTAAATACCACACTAGAGTTGGGTCACAACCCTAGCTTTGGGTCTAGCTACTCATAATAATAGCAGAAATCAAAGAGAAAGAGGAGATATGATCCATAATATTAAATTAAAAGATGCAAAATCTAATGTTTGAAGGTAAATCTTGTACAAAATTTTCCCAAATAGGAAAACCTAGCCATCTCACGTGCTCTGCAAAAACATAAATAACCTAAAATTGACAAACAGATCTATTTATACTAGGCAATTTTCGGACAAAAATAACCCTACGGAGGTTTCGCGGCCGCACTCTTGCTTTCGCGGACGCGTAATTTTGAGCGCGGTCCGCGTTTCTTCACATCTGGGTCTAGGATGAGCCGTGGTTCGCAGACCGCGCGCAATTTCCACCTCGTCCGCGTGAGAGACTTCTGCGGCCGCGTATTTTGACGCGGACCGCCTTTCTCATTTTTTGCTTGAAGTTTGAACTCTTTAAACCTTAGCAAACGTGGTTCGCGGAATTACAATAGCGGCCGCACCAAATTTTTCGCGGCTTCCTCTTTCTGAGGCGGTCCGCGTTGATATTTGTGCCCAAAACCATCTCTCTGATTCTCCATTTCGTGGACCGCGTAATTATATCTGCGTCCGCGTTGATACTTTCGCTGCCGCGCTTAACTGTCGCGGCCCGCGTTCCAAGGCTCTTGGCCCAGCCTTGATTTTGGTCAAGTTTTGACTCTTTTTTAGTTGATTATGGCTCCTTTGGCTCATTTTGAACAATCCCTGCAAGCAACCATATTATGTTAATTTCCGGGAATACATTCATGCATTTTTGGCCCAAAACACAAGTAAAAGAGAGCAAATAATAGGCTAAAATCCCTACTTATCCTCATATAGCTTCCTCCTTTGCTAGATCATTGTTAATTTTGTCCGTGTAAAATGCTCCTGGTTATTGTTTATCTTAGTTCTTATTGATAAAGAATAGTGTTTTCTCTTTAAGGTTTTTATTATTGGGAGAAAATCTTTCTCTTGAGCGAAAAATAAAAGTTTAAAGAAGGAATCTTTGTTTTTAATTATTTAATCTTTCTAAGTGTGTGGTCGATTGAAACTGAATTGTTGATCATAGTTGAGTTTAAATTGTGTACATGTCACGATCCAAAATTCACTATAGGTCGTGGTGGCGCCTAACATTGCCGTCAGGCAAGCCAACGTTGATTTATCAATTTCTTTACTCATTTTATTATTTTCGAAATCACAATCTTCATTAATTTAATAGTATGAAATAAAATGTCCAGGGTAAAATAATAATAAATGCGCGTTTTTGATAACGAACAACCCGTAAAAACCCCCAAAACTCGGTGTCACAAGTGCATGAGCGTTTTCTAAGGAGTACAAATATAATACAACATCTGTCCAGAATGTAAATAAGACAGTATAAAATAAATAGTACAATGGGGACTCGGCGGGATGCGATGCGGTCTGGATTGCAGCTCACATAAAGTCTCCTCAACAGGTGCGCCTACGCGCCAAGATGATCACCAAATGACCTGTCAGATCCTGCATATTTAGTGCAGAAGTGCAACATGAGTACGTAAATCAACGCGTACCCAGTAAGTATCTAGCCTAACCCCGGAGAAGTAGTAATGAGGGGTCGACATCGACACTTACTAAATGTCCAATAAAATAATATAATAATTCACAACAGATATGAAATGCACAACAATAGTGGGATAAATCTGTAAAGTTTATAATCTTCCAATTATTTCCTTTTAAAGCATAATTTCTCGATCTTGCATTCCACCTTTGATATCTTGGAAAGTGCCGAGTGTCAATACAAAATAAATAAGAAATACCATAAAGTGCGGAGCATCAGTGGGAAAATTAGCTCATGAATATTCAGATTACTAGCAATGTAACGCACGATGCTATCGAGGTCATTCGAGCCGATTCAGAATAAAGTGTACATTGCCAAGAGATGTGCGGCACGATCCCTATATACATCTATATAATGCCGAGGCGTTCGACCCCCTCCAAAAGAAAAGGAAGGAAGTTACCGAATTACGAGATACATGTTTACAATACAATACATAAGCATAATATAATTATAATTATTATTGTTCCCAATTAACTCACCCACAACTCAAAGTGATAACGCTCAGGTCTTCTATACATTATTTCTAAACAAATTTCAGTCACAACATCCATTAATTAAGCCAGCAAAATAAATTGCACATAACAATGAATATCACCTAGAGGGTAGTTTCCCCGGACATAAAATGCTTTAGCTACGTACTGACTCTCGTCATCTCGTGCGTACGTAGCACCCACAACTAGTTGATCATAACAATGAATATCACCTAGAGGGTAGTTTCCCCCTCATAAGATTAAACAGGAGACTTACCTCGCTTCGAAATTCTATAACCGGCTCTAACACCTCTTTAACTCTTCAATCCAAAGGCAAACAATCTGAAACTAGTCAAAGAAATGTGCAAACCAATGAAAATACGCTCTCATACTCATAACAAATCAATTCATAACAATTCGCAACTCGTTTAAAAACTCAATAAAGTCAGTCCTCTGGTCCACGTGCCCAGATTCCGAAAATTTTCAAAGATAAATTTCACCCATAGCACCACGAAATAAAATATATAATTTATTCCAAATTCCATGTCAAATTTCGTGGCCGAATTCAAAAAATACCTATTTTTAGGTTTTTCTTCAAAATCCCAAGTTTCTACTAATTTTCATGTATAAATCCTTACACCACCCATGTATTTAACTCACAATGTGCGGGAATTACTTATCTTATAATAGTTCATGAAATCTCCTCTTCAAAAGCTCAAATAATCACCCAACCAAGTGAAAAATGAGAGAATATGAGCCAAATCCTGAATTATAAAACCCACTGCCCACTTCCTTCCACTTCGCGATCCGGGAATATCCCTCGCGATAGCGAAGGCCAAACTTCCATGCCCCTAAAATCTCTTCTTCGCATTCGCGGTAGCCTTCCTTGTTCACGATGCCTTCATGTCTCTCACATTCGCGTTCACGGTCCTTGAGCCTCATTCGCGATGTCCTGGCGCCTCTAGGCCCAGTTCCCATTTCCCTTCTACATGTTCATGACCTCCCTGTCGCATTCGCATAAGTTGTCTCAGCTTCTGCTCCGCATTCGCGTCCCTCCATCGCGCTTGCGATGGGAAAATTCAGTAGCCCCCAAGAGTCTTCTTCCCGAACGCAAGAGTCCCTTCGCGTTTGCGAAGAAAGAAACCAGATATCAGCAACAACAACATCAAAACACCCAGACTTGGTGTGAAACTACCCTGAATCACACTCGATGCCCCCGGAACCCCGTCTAATCACACCAATGAGTCCCAATACCTTATACAAACTTATCCAAAGGCACAAATAACATCAAAACTATGAATCGGTGATCAAAATCCTTCTTTAAGTTTCAAACTTCCACAATTCGATGAATGCGTCCGAACTCTAACAAAACTTACCGGAATCACGCCAAACTTTGCGTACAAGTCATAAATTACTATAAAAACCTATTCAAAGGCTTGCAGACATAGATAACTCCAAAGTCCACCTCAAACCATACTTAGGAAATTCTAAAACATTCAAAATGTGAACTTTCCACAATAAGCGCCGAAAGGCTCCTGTGCGACCCGATACTCAATCCGAACATACGACCAAGTCCGAAATTATCATACGAACCTATTGGAACCTTCAAATCCTGATTCCGAGGTTGTTTACTCAAAAGTCAAACCTTAGTTAATTCTTCCAACATAAAGCTTCCGAAATTAGAATTTTCTTCTCAAATCAACTCCGAACTTCCCGAAATTCAATCATGACCGCACGTACAAGTTATTGCCGCGCCCCCCTTTTTCCTCGCATGGGTTAGGTATGCGGAGATCAGGTTTCATGACATTCTGGACAACTTCTTAAAGGAAGATTCGCCACCTAACGATTTATGGTGCGTTAGGGCACCTAGAATAATTAACTCATAAACTAGTTTGCATTACCAGAGATTGGGTAAGGGCTTGAAGTTATCCTAAGGGGAAGGTGTTAGGCACCCCTCAAGATCCACAATTGTGGGTCCTAGCCAAGTAATTTTGTGAATTTGGACGGTGAACAAATAGCAAACAAGGCACATGTAAGAGGGGATTTCTAGTAAACACTGAAATTACTAAAAGAGATTTAAAGAATAGCAAAGTAAAATCATTTGAATGAAAATGTCCTAGGGTTTAAAGCAATATGGATCACATCAACGCAATACCCGGTATGTCACTCCTTGAAGAGGGGATGCACGTGGTATTAGCGCACCGGTCATCATATCCATATTCTACCCTTCCCACTCCGCTAAGGTATTTAAATGCGTGTGTTGATCATGAAGCTTATTGCGTGCTATTAGCCGTCCCATCCTATCAGTTTTGGAGGGTATTTAGGACTACTATTCTTAGAGGGTGAGTGCTAGGCTGACCTCTTTGGTTTTAAAGGATAAACTCTAAGCGACAAGTAAATAAACAATTAGGACTTACACATACGGGATACACGTAAACAAACATATGGCTCATAGATCCTCCACAAATAATGCACGTTAATAGCACGTCTCAAACACGAAGAAGTCTCATATTTCAGAACCTAAAGTAGGGATTCTAGGCGTGAAGCCAGTAGCAAATAGCAGGGTTTAACAAGTTTCAGAAAAGATGACTGATTTTAAAACCATTATGGTTAATAGGCAATGTACAAAAGTAGTTACTGATTTTGGTTTTATCAAACGTTGTGCCTAAGGTTTGCCTAGGCGTGTTAAAGAAACGTACTCCAAGTTATTCCAGTTTAACCTTAACAAAGAGAAGCAGTAAGGATGAAACAATTTAAGCCTTAAACTAAGGTGGGTGCCATGTCTTATGACAGGATATCTAAATGCATAGAGTGATGCCTATTTTTTCTAAATGCACATAATACTTTCTTAAGAACCAGAATCCCTTATTAACGAAGTTGCTTATTAACGGGAAGCATGGAGACATAATTTCATTAAGTTGATGACCCTAGCTCGATTTCTAGGTTTTTGTGACAGTACGTGATTCTAACATAAACGAATGAGCATACTGAGAGTGAATTCCTAAAGAGACATGGTATCTAATACAAGTACTGATAATTTGAAACCTAAAACAGGATTTCTATATGTAGATCAGGAACATGCAGAGGCAGTATTTACTTATGACAACTGTTTTTAAATAATTATTTAAATTATGAGCAGGATTTCTAGGTGAGGTGTTTGCTACCATTATAACGGTTTTACAGGTTGCTTAACATAATTCTCTAAATGAACATGGGTGTGATGAGATGCTGAAATAAACCTACTTAAACATGGTTTCTAATGCATGGCAAGCATATCCTAAACATGATACTATTGCACACATAGGTAAAGTAAACCCTATAGGCATGATCTCTACCCATAACTATACTAGACATGTATAATCCCATCCCATCTTCACTATCCAGCCCCGAGTATTCATTTACACGTTATTACAGACCAAGAGTAATGAATTACATAATTGAAAGAAAGAAAACAAGAAGCTACTTGTATAGGGAGCCTTCACTTAGGCCCATATCTTCCAATCCTCAATCCTTTCGAATCTCACAGCCTTTCATGGCCTGGGTGCGTCAAAGTTCCCTAAGGTCCTGGTGGGTTCCCGGGCAATTCTCACACCCAGACATAGTTGCTAAAACTTGAGTAAGTGCAGTGTGGAAATACCAGCCTCAGTGTGTCAAAGTTCAGAGAGAACTCAAGAGGTTCCCTAAGCAATGCTCACACTGAGGGGGTGGAACTTAAGTATCTAGGAATAAGGTGAAGTGTTAGAGGTGAATTTGAAAATAAGAGTTTTGAAAGAGATTTATTTGATACATTTTCATAAACCAAAACAATTTTGAAAAGAAAGTGATAAGTAACAGTCCAAAACAACATTAAAAATGCACACACAGAATCACAACAGGTTCAAACACCACAAGCAGGGATCAATGGGAGTGGGGACATGTAGAACATATATCTGTAAACAACCCAGTAGGGGTATATGAATGGTTTAGACATGTTCAGAGATTGTTTGCACTGACATAGCCATAAACCAGACACAAAGATCCACACAGAAGAGGGATAGGGGAGGGTATAGCACAACTAAGAGACAGCTTACAAGTTATGCTCAGAAACACACATGACAAGGAAAATAGTAGCATGCTGATGATGTATTCTAATTACAAATTTCACAAAAGAAGCACAAATAGAAGTAGACTATGAATAGTAAGAACTGAAACAAGTAGAGGATCATATTGTTGATGAAGCTTTGAATTTAAAATAGGACATACCAGTGAAAAGGAAAGCAAGCAGAATGAAAGGACAAGAGAGAGAGCACAATGGTTAGCCTTGGCTTGTAGCCGGCTAACAATAGACAATAGCAAGTAACCAAAGTAATAGAGCAGAGAGTTTAAGTGAGAGAGAGAGCTTTTTTTAACAAAATATGTCCATGTATTTTGCTAATGAGAGAGTATGTATATATAATAGTTCAAAATTAGGTAAAAATAAGGTAATAATCATAGTGGCATAGTAATTATGGAACTCAGAATCAATTAGAGCAAAATCAGGACAAGTACTCCCTTAAGTTAAGGGGATTAATTCGAACGGTAAGGACCAGTAACAGATATGGAAAGAAATCAATATATGACTGACAAGGAAAGATTCAAATTCAGCAAGTATGGGGTAAACAATTAGTGCTAAGTTCAAAACATTTTAATTAAGGAAATAGCCAGTACGAATAAAGTACCACATCAGACAAGTTAAGTGAATCAATTAATTTGAATAGGAGAGGTAGAAAATTGAGGTTTTAAAGGAAGGTTTATCAATCAAACCCCAAAAGTATGGAATCCAGAATCAATCCAAGAAGCAGTCACAATTCTGTATTCATCATATAAATAGACAAGAATAACCAGACATAGTAAACGTGCAGGTTAAATAAGTATTGATAGAAAGATGCAAGTCTTAACAATCAAGATGGACATAAGCACATAGAGGTGATATAAGTTAGGCTAAGAAAACTCAATAGAACATATTCGAGGCAGATAATCACAGCAACTTAAACAAGAAACGAGCAGTCATGCTAATACAAAGGACCAAACGAAGAAGTCTAGAAAAATTAGGGCTTTTAACATATGAAAGATAAAAAGCTAGTAAAATCACAGAATCAGTCATGATATGCAAAGAACAGATTTAAACGCAAAGAGAAACTTAGTTTTAAACAAGCATAAAAGAGTTCTAAGAAACCCTAGCTTTAAAAGGAAGTGAAATTGTTTTAAAACTTATGATTTTTAAAGTCCGAGTCAAGAACAATGTAAAACATAAAGAGACATGCTTGAATCGCTAAAAACACCATAGATCTGAGAGATTTAGGCAGAAATTAGGGTTTCACAAGAGAATCGAATAGAACCGAAAAACCTGCTGCAAAACTCAAGAAGCGTAATGGGTATGGTGTGGCTATGCCCAAACCCCACCGGATAGGCCAAGAAAAACCAAAGCAGGAGCCCCAGGTGAAAGTCAGCATGGCTCAGGCCCTCGAGGGCTTCAGAGAGAAGATGAGCTAGATGAAGGAGACTCAAGGAGGCTCGTGGTTGAAAGGATGGTGGCCGGAGACGGCCAGAGGAAGGCGGTGGAGCTCCATCGGGGACGAAGAGACAGAAGTCTCTAGAGAATAGAGAGAGAGAGAGAGAGAGAGACGAGAGTTAGAGAGATGAGTGGTATGTGAAGAGTGGGGGTCAGTTGGGAGGGTGGTTCGAATTAATTAAGGAAAGATTAATATGGGTCGTTGATCAAATTTGATCAACGACTCAGATTGGTCCGGGGTTGGGCCGGGTATGGTTAATTGATTTGGGCTGGGTCGATTTGGGGTTAAAGATCAGATGAGTTGGGTTAGATTTAGGCCAGAATTTAAATAAAGTGTGGCTATTAGTTAAATACTCCAAAAAATATATAAATAATTAATAAAACAGTTAATAATTATACAAAACATAAAATTGAGGCTAAATAAATAAAATTAAGGTAATTAGCTAATATTAGATATAAAAATGACTAATTATTGACTGAAAGTAGTATAAAATGCACGATTGTGCTATAATTGCAAAATTTTCTATAATTAGCTGAATAGTGCCAATATTGGCCGATTTGTTAAATAATTAAATCCCAATAGGGTAAAATAGGATTAAAAGCAAGATATTGAGTTAGGAAATATTTTGACATTATTTATAATATATTTTACGAAAAATTATTGAATATAAAATATCAATTAAGTAAAAAAAAAAATTGATAAAATATGGAAAATTGTGGAAAATGCCAATTATTATAAAAGTGATTTTAAAAGTTATGTATGCAAGTTTTAAAAAAATAATTTGAGGAAAAATTGGGTATCAACAGTAATAATACCTGAAGTGAAGCTATTCAAGGCCTTAAACAACAAAACGTGTGCTAGAGCTCAAAACGACCGGTCGAGTCGTTACATTCTCCCCCACTTAAACATACGTTCATCCTCGAACATGTCAAGAATTGTTCCGGAGTTGTCAAAATTCACTAGCTAACACCTGGTGCACTTACCCGTGAAACCACAACCCATATGAACACACTTGCATGAGCCAAACTAAAAATCCTCTCTATAACTTTGGCTAATAAGCCTTAGGGCCAATTCCAACATCTGAAATTCTCTAAAAAACCTTATTATAACATACGAACACCGCATCATTCACTACACAGTGTACCTAAACATGATCGTATACCTTTGCTGAGTTCACCCATGCACCGCATAATTCACATGACCATAATAACATCCTCTGACAACAGTAATGAGATTCTAGGAATCTGATGCCCACAAACACCTCATGATGCATATAAGTCATGTTCAAACTCTCGCAATACCGCCACGATGGAAGAGATGCATAGAAACTAATAACTACTTGTCGAATTAACAAATCACGGAGTCTCTCCTCCTTACAAGGACCATTACCTCATCCTGGACTAAGTAATGATATTTGTTCTTTAGTATACCCTTCATAAATCCAATCGCACTGATCCTATGTCTAATAATCTCGTCTCACCTAGTACAAGTTGTTCAGGCGATAAGCAATCTCAAATACTGCCAAAATCTCATATAACACCGATAATGCACCAACAAGCTACAAAGTCGAATATAACACATAAGGAAGAACGAACTCTAACAGGGAAATACCCAGCCCGCGTAAAGAATTAAACGGTTGAATAGGATCGATGAACGTACATCAGGGATGAAAGCAAGGCACACAAAATGAGTGTAAGGAACTATGCTCAACATCTCACTGTTGTAGTGTGCAACCCGATTCAATGTGACATTGTTGCGGCATGCAACCCGATCCAAACATGATAATGTTGCAGCGTGGAACCCAACCATACAACATACCCGTGGCAGCGTGCCACCCGATCCGCACATAATAATCAGGAAGAAAACACACATCAAGGCGTAATGCTCATACTTACGAAATGCCCGAATATCGACCACAAGCACGCCAAGTGCATAATACAAATCCTGGGGAAACGGGTAGCGTCGTACGCTATGAAACCCAATCACAACTAAGGTGAAATATATGATATATATCTCGAGAGCCTCACATAACACCACAACTACGCGGGACCTCGACATATGTGCGAATAATCCAGGTCTTACAACCCACATGGTGCAACAGAGTATTACTTGAAATAGTTGACGATGAAAATAACATCCAATGCTCGAAGACTCCTCCATAAGAAATGCTATGTTGAATGCACACACCACGTCTGGTGTGGAGCGCATCCACATCTAGACCCATCAACGGACCTCAAGCCGATTCTGATCATACCATACTTGGCTAATAACCCTTCAAGGATCCACAATGACCTATTCACGACACATAAGAATAGCCTTCAAGTCCAGAAAGAACTCACACGGTCAACAACCCAAGGAATAGAATGCCTCACCGTCATAAAGTCTCGCATTTGCGATATTACCATAACCTCAAAACTTGGTTTCAATATTTAACAATCAAGTGACTAACATGTCGCACTTATACAAATCTCCTCGTGGGGTACGCTCCCACGACCTTCCGCAGGTAGCAAAGTCTGCATGTCCATCCACCAACCGCTCAAATTCTGTAAAGCGAATCAAAAGTCTGCAAGTCAAAACACAAAGCTTCTTCCACAGAACACCATCTCTAGGTGACACTAAAGAAAATGCCAGCTTACTCTAAACATCTTAATTCACCCATGCTCATTCGAGCTCGAGACATTCCTCTTAACACCAAATCGTAACCTTGATCCTCAGCTTTTAAATTCCCTTGCCGCTCACTACACCTATCATGCCGCTATGTGAGAATACTCGAATTCATCATAACTCTTGAACTACAAGTAGAATAAAAACTTCATTGTCTATAGGGCCTTTCACTTAGCTCATATCAGAAAAACTAATGCAACACGCAACCAAATTCCCACATCGTAGAAAATACAAACCTCAAGTCTGCCACAACCCAAACTGATTGGTCGCGACCGACACTCGGTACCTTACTCAACCGATTACCAATATAACGTATCTTTGCATGTCATACTATCATAGATAACTGAGCCGGAAGGCGGCCGTGAGATAAGTAGAATACAAGATGTGATACTAACTTATACATCAGACATACGGGCATATCAGACCAAAATAACCACTAGTATACTGAACATAGGCCGACAAGGCCATACAATCTTTTACGTACATGACATCTGTCTACAAGACTCTAAGAATACATAATTATCATAAAGGTCGGGACAGAGTCCCGCCATACCAAACAATTACACGTATAAATCATACTAATCAAACAAGCGACTCCGAAGCAAATGGAGAACACCAACGTCTTCCGTTGAGCTGATAGCCTACTTGGAGGGCTCTCGACCTGTCTATTGGGACCTGCAGGCATGAAACGCATCATCCCTAGGAAAAAGGTACGTCAGTACGAATAATGTACTGAGTATGTAAGACACATAAATAAGTACATAACAGACATGAAATAATTATAGAGTAAATGACTCAACTTGTGAGTCTGGATAACTCCGTAAATCATGAAATAATTATCGTATCATGCATATGCGTATGAATGTCATGTCGTGCATAGGTACATGTTTCGTAACATCATCAGGCCTCTAAGGACATCCCATCATATCATCTCGGCCACTGTGGGCAAAATCATCAACGTATACCAGCTGATCAGGTGGTGGTACGTATATATTGCCGTAACATTTTCCCATATCCCATATACATATAATATACATATATACGCGTATATAACGCCATATGGTCATGGGTCAATGTGCATGTATAAATGCATATGAAATACGATAATAAAATCTCTCGGTACGTTATAAGACCATTATGCCTCTGATTAATATTATGAAATAAACTTTACCAACTTACGTATTTTTGGACCCATGAACAGATGATATAATAATATGACACATGGGAGAATAAGAATATACACATCTCTATCATTTCTACGAATAGAGTAATTTATGGAATTTGTGCATTTGCTCGTTTCACTTGTGTCGTATAGATCATGCTAAAAAGAAAGAAGGGATAGCCTTAACATACCTGGAGTAGACAAAAATCCGTATAATATTCTTGAAAAAGTTGCATCGTACTTATCTAGAGTCGCAAAATCTCAAGTTGCTACGGTGCTAAAAAATCTCGTCAGAATCTGAAGATGGCGCTGCACTACTTATACGAAACAAACACCAAACAAAGATATTTTAGCCAAAAACATTCTCACTGTGTTCCCTTGCCCTCTAACCTCTACGGGGTCATTTGGTAGTCGGTTAGAGAGGAGTTATCCATGTATTAAAATTAGGATAACTTTATACATTGTTTGGTTAAAAGAAGGGGAAAAATAATCTCCACATAGAAGCTAGCATAAGTTATACTATGTTTGGTTGTTTTTTCCTCTTTTCCACATAAATGTAGCATTGCTAATACAATGTTTGGTTCATGTTTTTCTTTTCCGCATAACTAATACATGTATAAGTTATGAGGGAATCTATGTATTATTTATGAAGGGTAGAAGGTGGAACAACTTATACATGTATTAGTTATGCTTGTACTAAAAATAAAATGACAAGAATACCCTTTATTCAAACTTGTATGTTTTTTGTTTAAAAACATATATTTAAACTATACTAACAATTTTAATAAAATAAAGTAAGCTAATAATAAATAACACTCACATTACATTTATATTACTAATCCTTATATAACTGCCGCATAACTAATCCCCGCATAACTAATCCCAACATAACTCAACCTTGCATTACTTATCCCTGAATAACTAATACATGCATTACTTATTCCTGCATAACTAATACATACATAACTAATACCTGCATAACTAATACATATATAACTAATACCTCCATAACCCTAACCGGCAACAAAACGACCCCTAAGTTCTTATTCGAGACCAATATGGTGTATCTTAACAAATAACTTGTAGTATGCTTTTTAATTAGTAAACTGTCACACCTTTCATGCTTTTATCCCCCACTTCCAAATAAAAGTGACATTAAATGGCCACCTTTCATGCCAAATGATGAGTCATTTAATGTGTTATCAAAGGGATGCTACGTTTTTTTATTAGTCTTTATCCAAAGACTTTAATTAATCCACCACTAATTATTAATTAATTAGGTAATGTCCCATTACCCAATAATTAAGAATTATTTCCACTTACTTAAAATACTACTCACTTTTCACACACCTTATACATTTTACTATCATTGTCATGTGGTACCTTGTATGGTACTAATCCATAAATATCGGGTATTAACGCTCGACCCGTATTTTATTCCAACTTGCCAACTTGGACAAATATTAATTTTCTTTGACTTTCTTCCCCTCTCACCTTCACGAATTTATTCATCACTTGTTTGAAATAGCATAACCCTTATAATCTCCAAATAAGCTTTTCCTCGGACTGATGTCAATTTCCTTATGAAAAATTTAACATATAATACTATAGGGTGCAACATTGTGGTAATTTGATACTGCGAAGCGTAACATCATCGTAATGTAATACTGCGGGACGTAATATTGACGTAATATTACGGGGCGTAACAAAGTCGTAATCTAAACTGTCTTAACTCTTCCAGAATCAATTTAAACCACAAGGCCATTTGAATCAGATGCCTCCCAAATTAATCAAATTAATGTGGTTGTCAAGCCCGCACGTACAACCACAAACCACATGTATAACTTCACACTGAAGAAACTTATCACTGCTACAATCATGCTAATTCAACCATTACTAACCGACCCAAATTTTTCCAATTTATTCTGGACTTGCCTTGAAATAATAATAACTCCATTCAAACAAGTAACGAACCAAATCCTCACTCGTCCTGAGCGACCATATCACGAGACCACACCTTCTCATTACTCATGAATCATCTCATATTCTCCTTACGTACATAATAGCATCACCACTGGTACACCCATTCTGCAAGACCTTCCGCGAATCCGAAGTTATTTTTTCCTTTCCTTCAATACTGCACTGCATACCCAATGTTAACATAGAACATTCCAAGTACTTAGGCCTACACATAAATTCTTGAACCCACTAGGACCACTGTTGAGGGTCACCCACTTTGACTTGGTCCCGAATATAAGCAAAACTCTAGTACGCTGTTGTCGCGCCCCCTTTTTCCTCTCCTTTCAGATCAGTCAGGGTTTTGTATATTATTGGGACAACTCATTTCCTTTTGGTAAAGGGGTATATAAGGAATTGAAGAGTCTCCACCTAACGAACTAAGGTGCGTTAGGGCACCTACTAAGGGTCATTTAAAACACAGATTGCATAACCAGAGATTGGGTAAGGGCTTGAAATTACTTCAAGGGGAAGGTGTTAGGCACCCCTCAAAGTCCACAACTGTGGTTCCCGACCAAACAAACTTTGTGAATTTTAAACAAGTAAGCAATTAAGGCATATACGTAAACAAATAAAGGTTTTGAAAAGATTCGCAGTCTAAGCACACATATGTGCTAAAGTTTAAAAGATTTAAGGTATAAGCACATATAGGTAAGGGCTAGGGGAGTCCTAAGTTATGTATACTATAGGATCACATCAGTACAATGCCCGGTAATCACTCGTCAGAAAGGGGCAACACGTGGCATTAGCGCACTGGTCATCATATTCATATCTACACTTTACCCCACCCCTTAGCGATTATTAAGCAAGTTTTATTTAACGATCTCTATGCGTGCTGTTACCCGTCCTTTCATAATGGTCCTGGAGGAAGTTAGGACCTCTAATATTGGCAGTTCTAGACATAACCCCTAAGGTTAAAGGAAACAAATTCTAAGCGACAAGCAAGAACAAATAGGACTTAAAAGATAAAAGCAGGAAGAAAGCAGTTAAGAAGCCCAGGTTTACCTCCACAAGTAATGTACATAAGCAGCACGTCTCAAACACAAACAAGAGTCTGTTTTATTAAACAGGACCCTAAGACATGATGTCTAAGTGAATATCAAAACATAGAAGATATGCAGCTTTGTTTTATAAATTCAGAAGCAGGGGCCCTAATCAGAAACATATATAAATTGATTACCTAAGGCTTGCCTAGGCGTGGGGATCATGCATAATAATCACCAGAATGATTAAAACAGTTTAGAGGTTATTTTTTGCCTAAGAGAAGGCTGTTCTAAGTGTTACAAAAATACAGGGATTATTACCAGTTTTATTTAAATAGGATAATCAAATGTGATACTACTTTATACCTTTTTTATGAACTAGTAGTTTAAAACTAGGTGTTTTAAAGAGACCCTATAACATGGTATATAATATGCACATATAAATGCAGAATGATTTCAGGATATGCAGAATTCCTAAAGCATGATTTCTGAATGCACAAAAATTTACAGAGTTGTTAAGCAGGATTCATGTAGCGATAATTTACATTGGTTATCCTAAGAACATGATTCCTAAGTGATAGTCATAAATATGCACCAGTTTCAATTGAGACGATGAAGTAGTAAACCTAGGAACATGATATCTAGTGCAAGTGAAAGAATTAATAAAGGCATGCTTTCTGAATACACAGAACATGAGTTATGAATGCACATGAGTAACAACTTTATGTTGATTGTAACGACCCAGTCGGTCGTTTTGAGAGTTAGTGCCCCGATCTCCTAATAACTGCTTCTCCCATGTCTATTTATGTTATTGAAACTTGTCGGAGCGTTGAGTGGTGAAATCCGGAGTGATTTTGGACACTTAGTCATTAAATGTGGATTTTTGCTTTTAAAATCAAGTCGTAGCTAGAACTGTGTGAAGACGGATCCAGAATAGAGTTTTGTCAACTCCTTTAGCTCCGTTGGGTGATTTTGGGGTTAGGAGCGGGTTCGGAATGTAGTTTCGAGGTCGGTTGTAGATTTAGGCTTGAATTGGCGAAAGTTAGAATTTCGGCGATTTCGGCCAATAGGTGAAATTTTGATATCGGACTGATAATGGAATTCCGAAAGCGACAACAAGTCTGTAATGCCATTTATGACCTGTGTGCAAAATTTTAGGTCATTCGGACAAGTTTAGACGTGTTTTGGCATCGAATGTGAATTCTAGAAAATTCATATGTTCTTATGCTTGAATCTATGCATATTTGATGATTTTGATGTTATGAGGCGTGTTTTTAAGGCTCGACCAAGTTTTAATGAAGTACTAGGGTTGATTGGTAGTTTTGGTTGAGGTCTTGGGGGCCTCGGGTGTGTTTCGGGTGCCCAAATGGGCATGTTTTTGGCCTAAGCCTTGCTGGTTTTGCTGGATTTTACAGCAACAGTTGAGTGTTCTATGAGATCGCGTGATTAAGTCCACGATTGCGTAGTGTTAGGTAGAGGTGTTTAGAGATTGTGCTTCGCGATGGCACAAGCCCAACCGCAATCGCACGCCAAGGATCGCGATCGCGTAAGGTATCATTTGGCTCAGAGAGATGCAGTGTTTGTTATATGCGGTCGCGTGGTCCCAACCGCGATCGCATAGCTGTAAGGTCAAAGGTCCGTGATCGCAATAAAGGAATTTCAGGCGTGTGTTTCATTACTCTCCGCAATCGTGACTCATTGTACGCAATCGCATAAGGCAACTACCTAGGCAGAATATTAGAACCCCAATTTGAGGGTTAAAGTCTATTTTTAACCATTTTGATTTTGAGAGCTCGGGAGAGGCAATTTTTGAAGACGTTTTCACCTGGGTAATTTGGATAAGTGATTTCTATCCATTATAGATCAATTTCCATGATTCCAATCTTAAATTCAAACTTTAATTTCGAACATTTTGGGTAGAAAATGGGAAAAAGTGGGATGAACTTCATATGCTGAATTATTTAGTTTTGATTCGGTGTTTGACCTCCGATTTGAGAGATTCTTATATGGTTAGACTCGTGAGTGAATGACTGACCGGAAAAATATGTTTTTTCCCGATTCCGAGACGTGGGCCCGGGGGACGTTTTGGGCGAATTTCTTAATTTCGCGTATTAGCTTAGAAATAATTAGGTATTTTGTTTCCTTGAAGTGATATTTACATTATGAAATCGAATTGAATAGATTTGGGCCACCCGGAGTCGGATACTCGTGGCAAAAGCGTGGTATTGAGTTGATTAGCGCTGTCAAGGTAAGTGGCTTGCCTAACTCTGTGTTGGGGATTTCCTTTAGGCATTTTTATACTAATTTCTTTATGTGGACGCCGTGTACGTGAGGTGACGAGTGAGTAAACGGGCCATTGTTGCTAAAATCCCACTTTTCCTTCCGTGACATAACTCATTTACAATCCTATATTACTGTTTCATGTTATAACTGATTAGTTAGCGTAGGAATAAGCATGCCTACATGTCCTTACTTGAACTTCCCCATATTTTCTATTATTTTGCTCCATGCTTAGGTAGTTTTACCTTATTCTTGCCTGATGTTTCCTTGAATTGGGACTACGGATTGAGATCCGGGAGCTTTCCCCCTGTACTGCATTGCATATTTAAATTGGGACTACGGACCGAGATCCGAGAGCTTTCCCCCTGTGCTGCATTGCATATTTGCTGTTGAGATATAAGTTGTGCTGAGCCGAGGGCTCTTCTTTATTATTTCCTTAAGTTTTCCTTTTAAATCCTGCTATCATTGCTTATTGATATTTCACTTTTTAGACTTATAATTGACTTGTATTTTTTAAAACTTAGTAGAGCCTTAACCTGACCTCGTCACTACTTGACTGGGGTTAGGCTTGGCATTTATTGAGTACCGAATGTGGAGTACTCACGCCCTTTCCAGCGCATATTTTCCCCATGTGCAGATCCAGGTACCAGCACTCAGTACCGCAGTTAGGCGCATCATACCAGCTACTTAGGAGACCGCGAGGTAAATCTGCCGCGTCCGAAGATCTCATGTGTCCCCTTCCACTCCAGTATAGATTTAGGAGACATATATAGATACATTTTTCCTTATTCCTTTGTTTAGAGCTACATTAGTACGAATTTTGTGATTTATGATATTCCGGGTTATGGGAAAGTAAAAGTTTTACATGCCGAGCGGATAAGTTTTATAGTATTGCTTCTTCTTTACTATTTTGTTATTATTTGTCTTATTTTTCCGAAATTTAGGCTTACCTAGACATAGAAATTAGGTGCCGTCATGACACCGTTCGGAGGGTAAATTCGGTTCGTGACAAGTTGGTATCAGAGCGTCTAGGTTCATAGGAGTCAAAACTCACAAGCCGGTTTATTTGAGTCCAGCGGATTGGTGCGGAGACGTCCTCATCTATCTTCGAGAGGCTATGTAACTGTTAAGAACAATCATATTCTTTGGAATTCCTTATCGTGCTAGTTACTATCATCAAAATTCTTAAACTCTATTCTATTCTTGCTTACAGATGGTTCGTACTCGTACCAGACGTACTGATGACCAGGCACCCGAGCCCCCAGCCAGAGCCGTCAGAGGTAGGGGTCGGGGCAGAGGACGAGCACGCGGTGCAGCCCGAGCACCGGCGAGAGCAGAGGCAGAGCATCCCCCAGCAGCCATAGTTGGAGAGGCACATGAGGGCCCTACTATTACTCCAGCCCTCCAGGAGACATTGGCTCAGCTCTTGAGTGCCTTCAATACTCTGTCTCAGGCAGGACTACTTCCGATAGCCCCAGCTACATCCCAGGCTGGGGGAGGGAAACAAACTCCCACAACCCGTACTCCTGAGCAGAGGGTTCATATTGGGCAGGTTCCAGAGTATATTCCTATGCCCCCAACAGCCCCAGTTCAGCATGAGACTAGGATAGCTGTTCCTGAGGCAGAGCAGCTCCGACTTGAGAGGTACAAGAAGTACCACCCACCTGAGTTCAGCGGACTACCTTCGGATGACGCCCTGGTTTTCTTGAGGGGTGTCATAGTATCCTCCGCACCATGGGTGTTGTGGAGATGAGTGGGGTTTCTTTCACTTCTTTCCAGCTGAGGGGAGTAGCTTATCAGTGGTGGCGTGCTTTTGAGCTGAGTAGTCTGGACGAGGAAACTTCACTTAATTGGGCTCAGTTCTCAGAGATGTTCCTACTTGAGTTTTTCCCTCAGAGCCTCAGGGATGCCTGGCGTGCAGAGTTTGAGCAGCTACGCCAGGGTACCATTTATAGATTAAGGAAATAGTTCAAACAGTAAGTATAGAACATGTAATTAGGCTAGGTTCATAAAATCTTAATTAAGGAAACAATATTAAGAATCAGTAAATAAGGTAGTCAAACACATAATAGGGCAAGAAAATGATTTAAGGGTCGAAAATTGGTAAAGGATATCAATCAGTAAAAGAGTATCAATTTATAGGAAATCAAGGATTTACAAAATAGTACTGATTAAAGGGAAGTAAAAATGAAATAATCACAATATAGGCAAGAGAGAGTAAAATCAGAAACCCTAATAAGTACAATATGGTAGAAATCACAGAAAATCAGGGATTCAACTAGAAGATAGTTACCATATATTTCTGTTAATAAACAAAATAAACATAATATAGGCGGAAGAAGCAAAGATCAGAAACCCTAATGAACATAATAGGGTAAAATCACAGAAACGTAGAACACCTTCATGAGAAACAAGTATACACACAAATCGCATGAAGAAATCGGCAAAGATAATTCCACAAAAGAAAGCGCTCTCTAGCCTCTCACGCGTAGGGTTCTAATGGCCATTCCGGCCGGCGGCCAGCCATGTTTTCCGGCTGGTATGCCTTCCACGACCATCGCAGCACATCCCCCTAACACAAATACAAATACCCAGCCATTAGACTACACCAAAATCTTGACCCCAACATCGCTAAATAATCCCATGCACACGTCGAGTTCGAAAACCTCGGCTGTTGAGCCAATTTTGATGAAGTCGCTGGAATTCCTTCATGGACAACCAATGATCACATGGACAGAAGAAGAAGTAGAGAGGATGAACATTATTGAAGGGCTAAAGTACGCTGTCATTGGAAAATTTTATTATGGATGGCCTGACATCCAAGAAGTACGTAAAATCTTACCAATTCAATATGGCATCAAGGGTGAATGTAGTATTGGTTTGTTAAGGGATCGTCATGTGTTAATTAGGCTCAAATTATTAGAAGATTTTGCTAATCTCACGTCAAAGGCTGCATATTATTTAAAAGCTAAGGATGGTTATAGCTATCAGATGATGCCTTTAATATATGATACAAACTTTAAACCTGGGGAGGAGACCCCTAAGGTGATGGCTTGGATATCCTTCCCAAACTTATTACCTACTTTTTTTGTCAAGGAATGCTTGTTTTCCTTGGCCCAGGCTGTGGGTACGCCATTGCACTTGAACATGGCTACAGTCAACAAGACTAGGCCAAGTTGCGCTAGAGTAAAGGTGCAAGTAGACTTGAGGGATGAACTACCTAAGAAGGTGAGGATGGATATCAAGAATGAAAAAACTGGGCATACTAGGACGGAATGGGTGAAGGTTCAATACGATTACATTCCAAAGTATTGCAAGGAGTGTAAATTACAAAGGCACAATGAAGATACGTGTTGGAGGCTGCATCCTGACTTGTTGGTTGAACATGCTGACAATGAGAGACAAGAGAATAAAAGTATCAAGAATAATAGAGGGAACAATGGAAAGAATCCAATTATGATCTTATCAAGTGTCAAGGGGTTGGGGGACATTGAGAAGGTTAATGAACAATGGAAAGAAGTCAAGGATACTCGTGAGAAAAATGGAACAAAACAACTGGAGGGACAAGGACTGACTGGTAAGGAGATAGTGCCAGTAAATTCTGGCAAGGTTCAGCAGATTCAAAGCAATGAAATTGTCACAGTAGAGAGGTTGGATGATCAACAGGTTCATATTGCTAAAAAGTTTGCTGCTTTGGAAGGGATAGATGGTGAAGATGAAGGCAACAATCAGCTTGCACTTATTGATTTGGACAATGCAAAGAGTCATAGTACTAATCCTAAGGTACATGATAAACAATTCAAGGCCACAGCTCCTATGTTCACACCTAGGTCACTCGTGCATCGACCAACTAACGAGAGGAGTATAGCAAAGGAAGCAAACATGGTCCAGGAGGCTGGGAAGGAGTCTACAAATCAATGGGTGACTAGAATTTTTAATGCAAACCTTGCTGTGAATCAATCATGCCAAGAAATACCAAGTGAATCAAATGATGTAGAGGCTATTGCTGAACAAGAGGTGGTAAAGAAGAGGGTGAATTTAGTTACTGGAAGACTATAGGTTGATTAAGAACAAGATGATCCTGATGAGGGTGACCTTTCAGAAGGATTCGAGGATAATACAAATGTAAATATGGAGGATGATGATGATGCTCATGAGGAGGAGATTAGTGTCAATGGTGTGGCCAATAGGGTGATGGAAAGGCTTCTTTGGGCACTGCAAATGGTGAGGAGATCACTGGATCAAGCTCTAAAAATCCAGTGATCCAAATAACCCCTATACCAACCACTAATGACCCAAACAACAATCATAAACCTATACCACAAATACTAACACCTAATATTAACAACCCTGATCTATTGGATGAACCTGGAGGAGGTAATGAGGCAAGGGTAATTGAAGATAGTATTCCAGCAAAGGCAAGTCTTGATGTGGGGGAAAAAGAGGCTGGTACACAACTTATAGAAATAGCCACAATAGAGCAGGTTCCAAAGGAGAAAGAGATGATCAAAAATCCTACAAACAGTGAGATTCAAAGGCCAACAAATAACCAAGAAGTGGAGGATGCACATGAAGGAAAAGGAAAAGATTTAGATGGGGAGTCATCTGCGCAGAACTACATGAATGTAGTAAGGCAAGGAGACTTATCTCCCACACAAATAGAGAAAGGGAGATCAATAGGAAGAGGACGAAAGAAGAAGGAAATCCCTCAAGTCCCTCAACTCACACAAGCTCCATATGGAGTTCAAACAAGGAGGACTCTATCCGAAAATCAATAATCGACATGAATGCACTCATATGGAAAATTAGGTCAGTAAATACTCAAAGAGCATTTGAGAGACTCATAACAATGCAAAGACAATAGCATTTTGATTTTATTGGACTGATGGAGCCAATACAACAATCGAAGAAGCTGGAAAAATATAGAAGGCAGATTGGTTTTGAACAAGCCATTGTGAATTCATCTAACAAGATATGGGCCTTTATTGATGGGAAATTTGATGTTTCAATAGAAATCAATGCAGTACAACAACTATCTTTGAAGCTATATGATACAGAGGAACACAAGGAATTCATGCTAACACTTGTGTATGCTAAATGTGATCACATTGAGAGAATTGAGCTGTGGGACTCTCTTTACTATATGGCAAGGGATATGACTTTACCATGGATAGTTGGAGGGGATTTCAATGTCATTTGGGATGAAGAGGAGAAATATGGTGGATTGCCAGTATCATTGAACGAGGTTGATGACTTTAGGCATTGTATGAACACTTGTAATTTGACAGACATGGGCTTCAAGGGGAGCATCTACACTTGGTGGAATGGTAGAGCTGAAGAAGATTGCATCTTTAAGAGGTTGGATCGTGTGTTTTCAAACCTGGAGGCTCAGCAACTATGGCCAGGATTAGAGGTTACTCATTTGACTAAAATAGGATCTGATCACAGGCCTCTTTTGTTGACACATAAACTAGAAATTGGACGCATCAAGAGGAGTTTTAGATTTCTTAAATTCTGGACAGAACATGATACTTTTAAGGCTGTGGTGAGGGAGAATTGGACAACTGATTTTGATGCTAATCCATACACACTCTTTAACCACAACATGAAGAAGTTGAAGAATGCTTTAACTACATGGAGCACGGCAACTTTCGGAGACGTTTTTCAGAAGATTGCGAGTTTAGAGGGAGTGGTTAAAATCCACGAGTCACAATTTGAACTTCACCCTACGCTGGAAAACAGGGAAAGACTTCACAAGGTGCAAGCTGAATTATTCAATGTCCTTGCATTGGAGGAAAAATTCTGGAAACAAAAGTCAGGAATGACTTGGTTTAACGATGGTGATCGAAATACCAAGTTTTTCCATGATCATGTGAATGGGAGGAGGAAGAGACTTCAACTGAAAAGAATCAAGAATAATGAGGGTGATTGGGTTGAAAATACTGCTGACATTGCTGAGGAGGCTGTTTGCTTTTTTGAAGCTCAATTCAAAGAAGAGATTGTCCCAACTAATTTTGAGATAATAGATCATGTGCCCAGACTTATTGATGATGCAATGAACCAAGACCTGTTAAAGCAGCCTACAAGGGAGGAGGTGAAGAAGGCAGTCTATGGCCTCAATGGTGATAGTGCAGGAGGCCCTGATGGTTTTAATGGGAGCTTTTATCATACTTGTTGGGACATTATAGGAGATGATGTGATGGAAATGGTGAAAGCTTTCTTCAATGGCCATGAATTGCCTAGGTTTATCACTCATACCAACCTAGTTTTGTTGCCAAAGAAGAAAGATGTTGCTACATTTTCTGATATGAGGCCTATTAGCTTGAGCACCTTTATCAACAAAGTGTTTTCCAGGGTCATACATGAAAGGTTAGTCACTCTATTACCTAATCTAATCTCTGATGAACAAGCTGGCTTTGTAAGAGGTAGGAGCATTGTGGAAAATGTATTATTGACTCAGGAGATCATCATTGATATACGATTAAGAACAAGAGCTGGACCTAATGTAGTTATGAAGTTAGACATGACTAAGGATTATGATAGACTATCATGGCTCTATATAACTAAGGTGTTGAGAAAGATGGGGTTCGATGAGATGTTTATAGGTTGGGTGTTTGGTATAATATCCAACAATTGGTACTCAGTGTTGATTAATGGGAAACTAAGTGGCTTTTTCAAATCGTTAAGAGGGGTTAAGCAAGGAGATCAACTTTCCCCTACGCTCTTTATTCTTGCAGCTGAGGCACTTTCAAGGGGCTTGAATTCCTTACACAAAGTACCTTTTTTCGAGGATTTGGGCTACCAAAATGGAGTCCTAAGATAAATCATCTTGCATATGCAGATGATACAATTATCTTTGCTTAAGCGGATTAATTCTCATTGAGGTTGATCATGAAGACATTGGCAGAGTATGAGGCAGCATCTGGACAGTTAATAAATAAGAAAAAATCAGCTGTGTACTTACATCATTCGGCAGATGAAGATGTAGTGAGAAGGGTGGAGTTGGAGACTGGAATAAGCAGGCAAGTCTTTCCATTTACTTACTTGGGATGTCCTATTTTTTATGCAAGGAGAAAGATGGAATACTATCAAGGATTGATGAATAGGATCCTAGATAAGATGCAGTCGTGGAAGGGTAAACTTTTATCAATAGGGGGAAGGGCAATTCTGCTATCACATGTACTTCAATCTATGCCAATCCACTTGTTGTCTGCAGTCAATGTCCCAAAGTGTGTGATCAACAAGATACACAAGTGTATGGCTAGGTTCTTTTGGAGTAATTCCATTGAGGGAGGCAGTAGGCATTGGGCGTCGTGGGATACTTTGTGTCTATAATATGATGAAGGTGGGGTTGGCTTTAGGTCGTACATGATGTTTCTAAGGCACTCGTTTGTAAATTGTGGTGGAACTTTCGTACAAAACCTTCCCTATAGAGCTCATTTGTGTGCCAAAAGTATTGCAAGAAGATGAATGCTATTGTTGTGCCTCGGAGATATGGCTCTCATATTTGGAAAAAGATGTTGGAGTGTAGAGAGAAGATTGATCACCAAATTGCTTGGCAGCCTAAGATGGGATCTTCTATGTTTTGGTTTGATAATTGGACAGGTTTGGGGGCCCTATATAACGTTACTCCCCCGGACTTCTTTTATGATGAATCAATACTAAATGTGAATGAGGTTGTACAAGGTGGAGCATGGAACGAACATAGAATAAGGGAGATACTACCTGAGGACTTAGCTGACCACATAATACAAAATGTCAAGCCTCTAGTTTCCAGTTTGGAGCTTGATAAGCCATACTGGATGCTTGAAACAAGGGGGGAGTTTAGCGTCAAGTCTGCTTGGGACTATGTTAGAAGAAGGAGGGATCCTTGTAGATCATATAAGATGATTTGGGTGAAGGGATTACCATTTAAAATATCTTTTTTCATGGGGAAGGTGTGGAAAAACAAATGGCCTTTGGATGACTTCTTTAGGAGGCTAGGATATCTTATGGCTTCTAGGTGTTGGTGTTGTACTTTGCCTCGAGAAGAAACAATGTTGCATGTGTTCTTTCAATCATATGCTGCCAAGAAAATGTGGTATTATTTTCTCTCTAATGCAGGTATAACACTGGAAGGCTTGACATTGCATCAAGCAATAGTGAAGTGCTGGACATCGAATGTAATACAAAGGTTACAACCTATAATGCAAGCCTTGCCTGCAACTATAATTTGGGAGTTATGGAGGAGGAGAAATTGTTACAAATATGGAGATGCAGTCTCGGTGAATAGGATGATCTACCAAGTATCAACCACTCTTCAACACTTGGTTAAATTAAGGAAGCCTAGCCTTGAAAATGTCCCCCACAAATGGCCTGACCTCTTGCACACATTAGAGAAGTACACTCCTAAACTGAAACACACGAAGGTGATATGGAATCTTCCAGATGCAGGATGGATCAAGGTGAATACAAATGAAGCTTCAAGAGGTAATCCTGGCAGGTGTTCCATTGGTTATGTGTTGAGAAATGAAGATGGTGATGTAGTGTATGCGTGTGGTAAGGAAATAGATGAATGAACAAACACGGAGGCAGAAGTGATAGCTATATTGGAGGCATTGAGATATTGCGTGAATCACGACTTTGTTTTGATTGATCTACACATTGATTCACTGTTTGTGAAAAATGTATTACAAGGAATTTGGGGTACTCCTTGGGCAGTGGCTGTGCAAGTAGAGGAGATTAAGGAGTTGATGGGAAGATGCAACCTAAGGATCTCTCACACTCTAAGAGAGGGTAACCAATTAGCTGATCATATAGCTAATTATGCACTGGATGCTGGACCTTTAGAGTGTAACAACTTTTGGGATCTTGATGTCCAAGGGAGAAAGATAGTGAATAACGATAAATCTCAATGCCCATATTTAAGAGTGAAGGTTGCAAGGAATTAAAGGAGATGAGGAAAAGAAGCAGCACAGGGGATAGGAACTACACTGGACCTTATGTTCAAATCCTTAGGGAGGAGAGCATAAGGATATGTTTTATACTAACTGTGTTTGTTCATTTTGCAAGAGACTTTATTGTAGGAATGCACTATATCTTGGATAACTTACAGATGGTGGTATTAGCATATAGTGCTCATTCCATTGGAAGGGATGCGGGTATAGACACAAGCATGCTTTGGAAGCTCACATGGAGGAGGCTAGCCTGGGGAGTTCCTATAACCAAACAAGATGTGTTATATGGTGTGTGCCTAGCTAGGCAGTCCTATATCAGCAAGGGCTTGAACCTTGTTATGTGATGGATCGTCAAAGCTTAAGCCCAGCACACCACACAAAAGGAAAAAAGCAAAATAAAATGGATTATAAAGCAGGCTAGGAGCACATGGTTCACAAGAGGGGCAGAAGCGTGAAAATAAAAGATGAAAAGGAACAATCAAAGGAGGAAAGCTTCAGAAGGTGCAATCGAAATGGACAGAAGGAGACTGAAAGAACTGAAACACAATGGGATATAGGAAGCCAGGAAATTTCAAATGCAGATATAAATCACAACAATGAATGGAGTAATGGGATAGAGCAGAATCACATACAACGACTATGCAACAGTTTGCTCAGAATGTGTAAGAGAAGTGGGCAAGCAGGTGCCAGGAGAATAATGGAAAAACAAGGATCAGTGCCTATAATGATTAATCGAAGTAGGCATGATAGTACAAGGAGATTAGCTAAATAAGGGACACAAGAACAAGACATGATTAAGGAGGAAAGGACTGCTAGGGGTGCAGAGATATCAATTGATCAGCATGCAACAATCCTTAGGGAGAAATACATGGTGATCACAGTTTACACTAACTCTGTTTTCTTTTTTGCAGGAGAAGTTATTGTACCCATACCTTGTCACCAAATACGACATCTAAGGGTGGTATTGGTACTATGTACTCATTCCCTAGAGAAAGGAACAGTGACATGCACAAGTGTGGGAAGTACAAGCAGGACAAGGCATAAGGGTGAACAATACAAGTTGGAAGTTGGGTGCATTCTACAAAATGTATTAGCACCTAAGACATGGGCACGCAGGAGAACTAAGGAGAAGTCATGCGCAACTGGAGGCAATCGTATTGCTGGACTTAAATATGTACAACATGTCTCGTGTGGATAGGTGAAATGGAGTCATATGATGCAAAAGGGGGTAACACCCTAATAACATTCACAATCATGAAGGCTCTCAGTCAAGAAAAACGACACACAAAAATAGAACCACAATGCAGCGTTGGTTTTACATCTGGGAAACTAGGAGTTACACGATATGATGGGTACACTGCAGCAATGGGATTTAATATGAGAAGATACACGAGTGAACGAAACAATATCATGAACATCAAGAAGAAGTGTTGGGTACGTCGAACACTGGAGAAACTGTTGATTTCTTGTACACTCATATGAGCTCGTGCACTAGCTGGATTTCATACTTGATGAGCTGCTGGATAAATTAGTCTACGCAGGCACAAATAATATGTGGAAAACATTGTTGTAGTAGGCTCGTTAGAGAGGACATATGTAGCAGTACCCATAACTTATCATCTCACTCTCAGTGAGATAATCTCTTGTTTTATGTTTGGTTTTATTATATATAAAAAATAGCCCTAGGCCCCGCCTAGTGGATTATTTAAAACAAAATCGTCAAAGATAAACTCAGAACCCAAAGCTAAACAAAGAAATTAGGGTTTTAACATAATGAATCAGGTAAAAGGGAAAAACTTAAATAAACCGTTTAAACATAGTAAAAATCATATAATAACACTGAAAATCAGGGAAAAGTCATTTTAAAAGGGGTTAAGAAACCCTAGTTATGAAGACGAAAAGGCGTTTTTTAAAAATCGAAGAGATTCTCGTCGAAAATAGTAAAATAACTCAGAATACTCTTAGATCTGTTACGGATCTGAAGAGTCAAGAGATAAATTAGGGTTTCAGAGAGAGATAACCCAGAGATAGAGAGATATCGGCTTAGAAGCCATGGATCTAGCAAGAAACATAGAAAGATCTTACTCAGACGGGCCAAGGTGGCCTGAGAACGGGAAGAACCAGACCATATGTGTGAGTTGAACAGCAGCTGGTCCCTTGAGGACCTTAGGGTAGCAAGAATCCGGCATGTGGAATCACCATTGCTACCGGCGATCCAACGACCGGCGAGTAGGAGCCATGGTTAGGCAGAGAGCTTCAGAGATAATGAGAGAATGAGACGGCAGAGGGAAAATGAGAGAATGGGAGAATGAGGGTTTGGGGGTAGACTATTAGGTTAATTATGGTAAGAATGGATCTGGTCCGTTGATTAAAACTGATCAACAATCCAGATTAAATGAAAATTGGGTCGGGTAGGATAGTGGATTGGGCCTTGGGGGTATTGGGCTGATTTAATTAGGTTTGGGTCTGGTTTAATTTAGGCTCTAATCGAAATGAAATTAGGCTATTTGTTAAATACCCAATTCAAATTAATTAAAATAATTTATAAAATAGCTAATAATCATAAAAAATAAATTTCATGCATAGAAAATAGTTTAAAATAATTATTTAATATTTTAAAATACATATGACTAATTTCTAGTAAAAATAGTACAAAATTATATGCTTGGGCTATAATTGCAAAGTTATTGCAATTACAGCCAAAAGATGCCAAATTGGCTATTTATTGAATAATTTGGTCTTGTTAGGACCATAAATAATAAATTAAATCAAGAAATACTTTTGAAATCATTTCTGGTGCAATTTTGTAATTATTTATTAGAAATAAAATGCTAGATAAGTTAATAAAATATAGGAAAATTATGAAAAAAACATTGATTGCCATTAATGCATGATTTTGAAGGTGTGTATGCAATTTAAAGTATTTTTTAGGGAAAATTGGGTATCAACAGCTGCTAGCACGTGAACACCCTATCAAAGAAGCACCCAACTGAATTCATTTCCTTGTACAATACCACCACAAGAAGCATAAACTCCGAGTCTTTCCAAAACTTGAACATGAATCGATAAGGCCAAAATATAGCACACATTCCTCAAATCCTATGCTCGAATTACCACTAATGTTTTCTTTCCTTAGTCATAATAACCCACCAATAAACCGATAATCAGAAACCGCACATGCATACAACCACGCGATCCAATCGTAGACGGTGTGGCTCCCCCACTTAGCTTGAAGCTAAAATTACATAACCCTGGAACCCACCAAGTGATTCCTCCTTCCCAATTACCATTTTCTCTCACAATTAACCCGCCAAACTTCTTGTAATTACTAAACTTTTCATGAACATTTCAAATTATTATCCATGATCGCCTGTTCGACCTCCTGCTGGATATTAAGTAGAACTCTTCGTAGAAATTTCATCTAACGACTAGCGCTGCAATGGGTACAACTACAAAAAATCAGTATGCCCTCTTGAGCCCACGCTCATTCCCCAGCTATACAAGTATGTTCATTTCCTGTTGACATCAACTGAAAGTCAGGAAGTACATTCCACACTCGAAGTCACAATGTATTCCCCTTCATTTCAAACAAACTCCTTTCTTCCATATTCAATGTTCCTCAGTAGAATAGCCACCATCCAAAATACAATATGTAGACCTAGTCACTTTTCCACCATGATTCCCAAATCGCTCTAAACTTTCTTCGAACAAGTGGCTTCCTCCCACAAAATCCATATGCTACTCTACCACTCCCACTTCGGCTAAACCATCTTCTTTAAGTAACTGTTCGACCTCCTCTTTCCATACTTGACCTGCTAGTGATTCAACCACCGCGAGACACATCCCACTATGTCCTTCCTCATCCCTCGCAACCTAAATGCTGCCTCAAATCAAAATCCATCTATGTAGCACTTGAACTAATAAATTTCTACCAACTCTAAGCCTCCTCGAAGATCATCGTTCTCGAGCCACCATCATTAGAAACACCGATTCGATTCTAAAATCGCTACACACCGCCATCTCCGACAACTGCTTCTTAGCTACAATTTCACATCACCCTTCCCCAAGGGAAAATCAAAGAAGACCAAAACACCGTCGAGCCTTAATGTGTTCAAACAAGGACGTCGACACCAGGTCACAAATGAGAATTCCACCCACTCAAAAATACCAAATCCTGAACATCCATAATCCGATTGCCTTTCCTCTGCTATATTTAAATGTTGAACCCCTACATCATGCACCCAAAAATCCTCCTTTAAAGTCATTAACAGCCTTGACACATAGACAAGTACCCTACCATTACACTAACACTATGTGATAATAACGTCAGAACATCATAGCAATTTGTGTGTAGCCTCAAAACCATAGAAAATACAGCTATTGAGATGAAATGACACAACATCCTTTCACAAGAAGACGATAATAACTAGTTCAAATGCGTAAGGAGAAACACTTTGCTCCACATTTGTAGTTCCACTGAAACTCCTAGATGCCCATTTGACACGAGTGCTTAACATCGTACAAGAATGGGTAGGAAGGAAATAAATGCATAAGCCTCAAAGGAATCAAATCACACGACGAGGAATCAAGAAGGGAAGTGCTCCTAACAGCCATGTAGCCTCTCGAACATAAGTACAGACGTCTCTGTACCGATTCGCAAGACTCTTCTAGACTTGCTCATGACTCCTGAGACCCAAGTGAACCTAAAGATCTATTACTAAGATGTCAAGACCCAAAATCCACTATAGATCGTGATGGATCCTAACGCCGTCGTCAGCAAGCCAACGTCGATTTATCATTTTCTTTACTCATTTTATTACTTTCGAAATCACAATCTTCATTAATTTAATTGTATGATATTAAATTTCCAAGGTAAAATATTAATAAATGCGTGATTTTAATAATGAACAACCCGTAAGAACCCCAAAACCCGGTGTCACAAGTGCATGAGAATTTTCTAAGGAGTACAACAATAATACAACATCTGTCCAGAATGTAAATAAGACAGGATAAAGTAAATAGTATAATGGGGACACGGTGGGTTGCAATGCGTAGTTTGGATTACAGCTCACATAAAGTTCCCTCAACAGGTGCGCCTACGCGCCAAGATGATCACCAAATGACCTGTCAGATCCTGCATATTTAGTGCAGAAGTGCAACATGAGTACGTAAATCAACGCGTACCCAGTAAGTATCTAGCCTAATCCCGGAGAAGTAGTGACGAGGAGTCGATATCGACACTTACTAGACGTCCAATACAATAATATAATAATTCACAACGGATATGCAGTGCACAATAATAGTGGCATAAATCTGTAAAGTTTATAATCTTCCAATCGTTTCATTTTAAAGCATAAATTTCTGGATCGTACATTCTATTTTGATATCTTAGAAAATGCATAGTGTCAATACCAAATAAATAAGAAATACCAAAAAGTGTCGAGCATTAGTGAGAATATTAGCTCGTGAATATTCGTATTATTAGATATTTAACACACGATTCTGCCGAGGTCGTTCGACCCGATCCAAAATAATGTGTACATTGCCAAGGTATGTGCGACACGATCCATAGATGCATCTATATACTGCCGAGGTGTTTGCCCCATTCCATAAGAAAATAAAGGAAGTTACCGAATTACGAGACACATGCTTACAATACAATACATGAGCAGAATATAATTATAATCTTTACCGTTTCTCAATTAAGGTTGAGGAGGTCGTGGGTGCGATGGGTAAGATGAGTCGGGGCAAAGCGACTAGACCAGACGAGATTCCAGTAGAGTTTTGGAGATATGTAGGTAGAACAGGCTTGGAGTGGCTGACTGGGTTGTTTAATGTTATCTTCAGGAAAAAGAGGATGCCTGATGTGTGGCGGTGGAGTACAATGGTTCCGGTGTACAAGAACAAAGGGGATATCCAGAATTGTAACAACTATATGGGTATCAAGTTACTAAGTCATACCATGAAAATTTAGGAGATGGTGCTGGAAGGGAGGATAAGAAGGGCAGTGTCTATATCGGAAAACCAACTCGGGTTCATGTCGGGTCGTTCTACTATGAAAGCTATCCACCTTATCAGGAGGTTGGTGGAACTATATAGGGATAGGAAGAGGGATTTGCATATGGTGTTTATTGACCTAGAGAAGGCATATGACAAGGTCCCTAGGACATCTTTCGAGGTGTCTGGAGGTGAAAGGTGTGCCGATGGCTTACATTAAGGCGATAAAGGATATGTATGATGGAGTTATGACTCGGGTTAGGAATGTGGGAGGTGACTTAGATCCTTTTCCGGTTGTTATGGTGTTAAGCCAAGGATCTGCGCTCAGTCCGTTCTTATTTTCTCTGGCGATGGACGCACTAACACACCATATCTAAGGAGAGGTACCATGGTGTATGTTGTTCGCTGATGATATAGTTCTGATTGATGAGACGCGAGACGGCGATAATGGGAGACTGGAGGTTTGGAGGCAGGCCTTGGAGTCTAAAGGTTTCAAGTTGAGTAGGGTAAGATGTAATATGTGGAATGTAAGTTCAGCGATGTGACAGGGGAAACATATGTGAAAGTTAGGCTTGACTCACAGGTCATCCCCAAGAGAGAAAGTTTTAAGTACTTAGGATCAATTAACCAGGAAGATGGGGAGATTGACGGGGATGTTACACATCGTATTGGGTTGGGGTGGATGAAATGGAGGTTAGCGTCCGGAGTCCTCTGTGACAAGAATGTGCCACCGAAACTCAAAGGCAAGTTCAATAGAGCGGTGGTTAGTCGGGCCATGTTGTATGGAGCTAAGTGTTGGCCAGTCAAGAATTCACATATCCAGAAGATGAAAGTAGCAGAAATGAGGATGTTGAGATGGATGTGTGGGCACACTAGGCTGGATAAGATTTGGAATGAAGATATTTGGCAGACGGTGGGCGTGGATCCCGTAGACGACAAGATGCGGGAAGCGCGATTTAGATGGTTCGGACACGTGCGGAGGAGAAGCCTAGATGCACCGGTTAGGAGGTGTGAGCGGTTGACTTTGGCATGTACGAGAAGAGGTAGAGGGCGGCCTAAGAAGTATTGGGGCGAGGTGACCAGGCAGGACATGGCGCAACTTCATATTTTCGAGGACATGGCTCTTGATATGAACATGTGGAGGTCGAACATCAGGGTGGTAGGCTAGGGGGTAGTCGAGAGTTCTTTCCTCTTTGTACCGGGTAGTCGTATAGAGTTTTGTTTAGGTTTGTTAGCGGTCTATATTATGTTCACATTGTTGTTTTACATAGTTTTGTGTGATTGTCCTTTCACTTATTCATTGTTGTTATTTTCTTTCTGACATCTTTTTGTTGTTACATGCCTTTTCTCTTGTTTCTTTTTTGATATTATTGTCTCTCCTGTTAAGCTGAGAGGATCCCGGAAACATCCTCTCTACCCTTTTCAGGGTAGGGGTAAGGTCTACGTACACTCTACTCTCCACAAACCCCACTAGTGGGATTTTACTAGGTATGTTGTTTTTGTTGTACCGTTTCTCAATTAACTCGCCCACAACTTAAAGTGACAAGGCTCGGTCTTCTATAAATATATATTTATTTCTAAACCAATTTTAGTTACAATATATATATATATATATATATATATATTAAGCCATCAAAATAAGAGGGATATGAAATCCGTGCCATCAATATATCATATAACCAAATGCTGAAATTCTCGACCCCAGAGAGAATCAAACAAATAAGAGGGGATCAATCAGCAGCAAGGGAAATGTACGCAGTATCGGTTTCCAGCAGTAAAGAGAAGGAACACAACGCATAGCAGTTATAGGAACTAACGCCTACTCCTGAGCCAAGTGAAGATGACAAAGGGGAGGAGTCATCGGAACCCCACCAGGTACAAGATATTTTCAGGAACCGGAAGAGACAGACCTCATCAAATCCACAACGGAAGAACTCAAACAAGTGGGCTTGTTTGAAATATTTCTGGATAGAAAATTCTACTTGGGGATAGGCCTCAACCTCGAGCTCAGGTTAGGATCTATTGATTTTCTTAAACTTAACGTTGATTGTTTCGCATGGTCTCAAGCGGACATGACAGGTATCCCGGTAGAGATAGTCGTGCACAACCTAATCATGGACCCAAGTATCCCACCGGTAAGGAAGAAGAAGTGCCCTGTAGCCGAGGTCAAAAACATGTTTGTCAGAGAAGAGGTAACTGGACTACTTAACATCAGTTCAATCCGGGAAGTAAAGTATCCTGACTAGCTAGCTAATGTAGTTGTTTCGAGAAAGAATAATAAATTCTTAATGTGTGTAGATTATAAGGACTTATATAAGTCGTTCCCGAAAGACTCGTTTCCACTACCAAATATCGTCAAATGATCCACGCTACGGCCGGGCACGAGTTAATGAGTTTCCTTGATGCCTATTCTGGATAAAACCAAACAAAGAGGAACCCAGAAGATTAGGAAATAACTTCGTTCATAACAAACTTTGGCACATGTTGTTATTATGTGATGCCCTTCGGGCTCAAAAATGCTGGAGGCACTTATCAGAGGCTCGTGAACAAGATGTTCAATAAACAAATAGGTAAAACAATGGAAGTGTACATAGATCATATGTTGGCCAAGTCTTTGAATGCAGGTGACCATTTAAAACATCTATGGGAAATATTTGACATCCTAAGGAAGCGTAACATAAAGCTCAACCCCAAAAAGTGTGCGTTCGAAGTTAGCTCCGGTAAATTCTTGAGTTTCTTAGTGTCACAAAGAGGGATTGAAGTCAATCCCAATAATATCAAAGCCATGTAAGACATCCCAGATCAGCTAGCAAGCATAAAAGAAGTCCAAAGGTTAATGGAAAGCTTGGCCGCTCTGAGCAGGTTCATTTACCGGTCTTCGGGTAGGCTGGCAAAATGGGAAATTGAAATCGCTGAATTCGATATTGAATATAATCCTAGGATTGTGATCAAATCATAAGTTTTGGCTGACTTTTTGGCTGATTTTAGCCCCGGGCTACTAGATTTGACCACAAAAGAAGCGTGATGGTGTCGATGATGAAATCAGGAGTTTGGACCTTGTTCACGGACGTAGCATCCAACGTGAAAGGGTTCAGGCTCGGGGTGGTATTTATCTTGCCTCGGGAGAGATACCGAGGTAGGCCATAAAAATTGTTCCTTGACTAACGATGACGCCGGGTATTAGGCTTTGATTGCAGGACTTGAACTGGCTCGGGGGCTGGACTCCGAGGTCATGAAATCAAATGTGATTCCCAAATAGTAGTAAATCAAGTATATGGAATCTTCGACACCAAGGAGGAACACATGCAACAATATGTAATTAAAGTTGAAACTTTGCTCGCACAGTTAAGGGAATGGCCGATCACCCATATCCTGGGAGGTGAAAATGCAGATGTAGATGTGTAGGCCAATTTGGGATCGTCCATGAAAATAAAGGGATGAGATTTTGATACTATCGTACAACTCATGCATGCAGTACTAGATGTGGACCATTATTATGAAGTAAATACAACCAACTTAGCCAGGGACTGGAGAAATGAGATCATCGATTACCTTGAACACGACAAGCTACCCGAAAACCCAAAACTATCCCGGGCACTTCACACCAAAGCAACTCGTTACAGCTTCTGGGGAGGGCATTTATATAGAAGGTCATTTCAAGGCCCATTGGCTTGATATTTGGGAGCCTTGAAGGAAATCTACATCATGAGATAGGTTCACGAAGGAATTTACAGGTATCATTCCGATGCAGATTCATTGGTGATGAAATTAGTCAGTGCAGGATACTATTGGGATCAGATGGAATAAGACGCGAAGGCATTCATTCATAAATGCGACAAGCGTCAGCGTCATGCACCGTTGGTATACAAACCAGCAGATCTGCTGCATTCGACACTATCCCAATGGCCATTCAAGAAATAAGGGATGTATATAGTTGGGGATTTGCTACTTTAAAGTGGGAGATTTGGTTTTGAGGAAAGTGAATCAGAATAGCGGGGATCTCAACAAGGGAAAGTTGGTTCCAATGTGGGAAGGCCCCTATCGAGTTTCGGCTATTACCGAAAAAGGATCATATGAACTAGAGAACCAAGACGGAGTCGAATTGCTGAGCAACTGGAACGTGACTCACCTCAAAAGGTATTACTATTGATGGATCCAGCTTATACAGAAAGTATGCGCTGCACACTTTTTCCTTTCGACAAGCTTTGTCCCAATTGGATTTTTCTGGCAAGGTTCTTAATGAGGCAGCAATGGAAAGCATAATATGAAGGAAACATCACCAACAGAGATAAGACCATTAAATGACAAGACATTGAAACGACAAACCACTTAGGAATGGTTAAATAGTCTTTGGCTTGGTGGCAAATTCCTAATGGGAAGCAAAACTTGCCATTGATACGCTCAAATTACACTTTTAAAATAGTGTAAAGCGGTCGAAGTCAAATATAATAACCCAACAAGGTTGGGGTCGAATCCCACAGGGAATAGGTGTGAAAATATTACTTCGTCAGTGTGGTTCTTAACTCAAATCGAAATTCTATTCCATTAGTGAACCAGAAAATGGGGATTGATAGTTTACTATTTTAAAGAAAGAGTAGTAACAAGGGAAACTAATTTAGGATGTAATTAATATGGGTAAAATAACCAAGGTTGTGTCCCCTCTCATGAAGTGTAATGCAAGTGGGTATTAATATGATATATTTCTAACAGGAAGTTCTTGATATGCAAATGATTCTTATGATAACTATCCTAGATTTTCCAATACTAAGATGGTATTTCCTCTTTATGATTTTTCCAAATATAAAAGAGTTGCAATAAATCCGAATCACTTGTTGCCAAATAAAACCAACTTATTCCTAAGTGATTCTATTAAACGAGGTTTAACGCCTCGAGTTTTTGGTATTTACTCTTACCAATTCTAACCCGCTTTTCCAAGCTAAGATAAAATTTATGGCATAAGTTAATGTTTGCAACCATTAACAAGAAATATAAGACGAAGAGTAAACACATATCAACTACCCATTATGCATATATTCAATGGCAAATACCCAAATACATAACACCCATTTAGGGTCCACAACCTCAGTGTTTAAGTTTAGCTACTCATCATAAATAACCAAAAACAAGTATTGAATAGTGTCATGAATGCTTACAAACCACCACTTCCTTCCTCTAATACTTCCAAAAGGTGAAGAATATTTAATGAGAGAATGTTGTTCAAAAGCTAGACAAGAATAACCCACAACACCCAAGTAAATCCTTTTATAGTGGGCAGAAAATTCGGGTAAAAAACAGACAAAAACACCCCTGTCGGGCTGATATGCGATCGCATTCCTGTCGCATAACAGGGATACGATTCGCATCTTCTCTTTATTCATCGCATATCAAAACCCTAGGTCCCAGAGGTTCATCGCATTTGAGAGATGCGGTCCGCATTGGTGATATGCGATCGCATTCATGCGTCGCATTTGCAGTGTGGCTTCAGGCATCAGATGGAGATGCGATTGAAATGCGGTTCGCATTTGGGATATGCGGTCGCATATTTGACCGCATTTCACTCCTTAAATTTGACTCAACTTTCTGTTGCGGTATGCGATCCCTATGCTTGTAATGCGATTCACATGTTGCATATGCGATCACATTTGACCATTTTCCTCCTCTTTTATCTTCTTTAACTCTCTTTTGCATGGTCTTGAGTGTTTACACCTTGTGTACTGCAAAATACCAAAATTCCATGATTAATAAGAGTAAATACTCTTGAAACGAGCCATAGTTTAAGCACTATTGTATTATATGTGCCGAAATTCTCCGGCACATCAGCACCCCCAACTTAAACTCTTGCTTGTCCTCAAGCAACTAAAATGACTCCATCTTAACCTAGACTCTAACTACAAGATCGGAAACAGCTATGACCACGGGCAGTGTTAGGTGTCAGTACTACAAGCATGTATTTCATCCAATCCTTGACAGTCACCATTATCTACAAGAAATTTAATCAACTTATGAAACTTGAGCCTCACGCGTCTTGACAAGATGTTACCCTCAGCTGCGTGTGCTTATACCCAATCTCGAGAACTCAACTACTGCTAACTCTACAGCACATGTTCCCTCACCACAAAGAAAGAGAGTCCCCAATCACAATATTTACAACATCGACAGCAATGGGACTGTTTACAAGACACTCACACTCTCAAAGAAGTTCAAGTGTTACCACATGTCATGCCATAGGCTTGCCCTTATTTTAATTTGACGCCATTTTAAGAACATTCGGTTGGAGATCCCATCAGGACTTTTTGGGTTGTAATGCAGGCTTAGGTATGGTTAGGAAATTATTTGGGTATAAGTGACTACACCCTCCTTGAAGACTGCTCACAACTTCTCTTTGCGTCTATTGCTTCTTTTAGACCTCATGACCTTATTGGTGCTTAACTACCACCGTAGAACTACCTCTACAAGTTCCTTCACAGCTCCCATGCAAAAAAAAATTTTTTTTTTTGGGAGCTTGAACACTTTTCCATTGATCTTATGAGGTATACGTTCTACACTCAATGTACAACCTATCCAAATTCCGATTCTATCACCATACCCCCAACTTAGGCTTTATGCCTCATTTTCAGTCTTCAAGGAGGGACGGGCTCAACAGAGGGAATTACTTCTCAAAACGGGAAAGGTTTGTAATGAGTTGTCCAACAAAAGGGGTACAGGCTCGATTGGGGAACTAGTGGTATTCATACATCATTTGGTGGCTTGAAAGGGACACTGGGTTTCTTTAATAGCACAAAGATTGCCTAAGGTCATGTCTCCAACTCAATATACTTATTATTAGCATCAAAAAACCAACTGGGCAAGTTCTAGCTGACAGAAGTATACACAGGAATGATTTACACTATAACTAACACACATGGAACATGACTGTTTAGTTTTCATGGTTGAGGTTCAAGGGATAGGGTTTGTCGCCTCGAGCTTTCCTTATTTACAAGTAAAATTCCACGTACACGTAATGTCCAAAGGTGAGTCTCAAAGTTCACAGAGTTGATTTTCTGTGTGTTTTTTTTTATAAATATCGAGATGATATGGATTATTCAAAGGTATACATGCTTGAGACTAGATACCTACACTTGACCGGTCACTATGTTTCATCCTAGCACCATGGTTCTACTATTACACCTTTGGAAAAGAACCAGGCGAAGAAAAACCAAAGGGAATTCATTACTAACTACAATTGACTCGACTTAACAACAATGGCAATTTCATGAAACAAAATGTCTTCATACATGAAGTAGGGGTATATACATCAAGTTGCACATCAAGTTGCTAGCAAAAAAAAAAGTACAACCAGTTTTATAGCAATTAGCAAAAGAGTACAACAAGTTTTAACATCCCAAACTAGCACATCCAAAAACAAAAACAAATAGCCACCACCCCCAACTAAAAAGCATGCATTGTCCCCAATGCATATGAATGTAAAGAGTGAGTGAGGGGCTCCCTGGGGCGCTCTAAGCGCTATGGGAGTCTGTGGCATGCTGTGTGGGGGAGGGATCCTCAACCACCACAGAAACAGGAGCAGATGACTGCTCAGCAGGAGGAATGTCAGCTACTGGCGGAGGGGGGAGAGATGTGGACTCAGTATCTAGACGGATGGTCATGTGTGAACTGCTGCCCTCAGCTACTGATGACTGGGCTGCTGCCTGGGTGCCTGTTTCCTCTAAAGATCGCTGAATGGCAAGCTGCAAAAGTGCCTCCTCTGTCGGCTTTGCGGCTGTGGTAATCGGAAACTCAGCGACTCCCTTGCCCTTTTCCTGAGGACCCTGCTCCTGCTCTTCCTCATCAGACCAGGAAGACTGCTCAGACGACTCCTCCCCTGACTCAGAAGCATCGTCGGGAATAACACCTGGAGAGGGAGGAGTAACAGTAGGGGATGCCGAGGCTGTCATCAGTGTGGAGAAATCAAACCCTAGCCCTGGCTCAGAAGTATCGCCCCCCTGGTCACCTTCCTTGGGTAGGAGGGAGGAAAAGTCAAACTCCATGCTCTGCAGCTTTTTGAGCTCAGTCTGCAGAGTGGACACATCAGCCCGCACCTCTGGTAGGTGTCGAATATCACCTCTCTCTACCTTCTCAACACGTGCCTCAAGCTCATGGAGGCGACCCTCGAGCACAGTCACTGACGACTGAATAGGGGTGAGGGCCTACCGGATCAAAGATGGGAGCTCACTCAGTAGCTTGTCAATTTTGGCATTAGCATGCTGAGCTAGACGACCCAACTGAGAGAGAATAGGCCGTGGAATGGTGGAGGATGCACCAACTTTGGCAGATGTCTGGGATGGAGTAGCAGAAGGCACAGATTGAGGTAGATCAGATGTTTGGGGCTCTGAGGGTTCTCCCTCTGTAGTGGGCACTGGACTGGCTGGGCGGGCTGCTTCTGGCTTGGGCCCGGCATCACCAATTCTGGTAATGTCAATGTCTTTGTCGGTCTTGGCCGACCTATCACAAGAAGGAATGAAAGGGACCTTGGCTTTCCAGCATAAAGAAGTGATCAGGTGTGGAAACGGGTAGGAGTTTTTCTTCTGCCACGCCCTGATCCCCATTTGTTGAAAAACAATGTCAGCCACATCAACACTAATGCCGGACATGATACAAGCAATGAGAATGGCTTTCTCAATGCTAATGGTTGTTTCGTTCTTGGAGGGGATGAGTCGATTCGACACAAAAGCAAGCCAAAACCAGCCGTCCCGAGTTAGATCCCCTTTGAGTATATTGTGGGAAAGGTTGATCCAAGCCGGGGTCCCCCGTGCAATCACTAACGCAACCCAAGCCTTTCTCCATCGCGGTTAGCTAACTTCGTCTAATATTCGGCTTGGCTAGGGCTGTCTAATGAAAAGTATTGGGCATGGATGGCTGCCTGACTACATGAGACCTCCACCCCTCGGACAGTGACTTGCTCAACAAAGATTTTGTTTCTCTTGTGATGGGCATCCCTGGAGGCAGTGTAGGAAGCATAAAACTCTTGCACCCACGTTTCATTGTACTCTCCCAAGGGTTCAGTGAAGCGATCCCAATTCCTTGTTTTGATGTTCTCCAAGATATGAGGATATTGCTCCTGGAGGCCGTTCAGACTGAGTCTCTTCTTAGGAAGGATCTGTCGAGTAGTGAGACCTTCCCGATATATCTCACTGGAGTTGGGCAACGGGAACCTTAGCTGGTAATCATCCCCTGACTTTCGCCTCAACTCAGCTACCAAATTTATCTCCGGCCCAAGATCCTCCTCCTCAGACTGGGAGGAACTT
Source organism: Nicotiana undulata (assembly GCA_005239495.1). Lineage (NCBI taxonomy): Eukaryota > Viridiplantae > Streptophyta > Magnoliopsida > Solanales > Solanaceae > Nicotiana > Nicotiana undulata. Next base: position 513 of record MDKH01081672.1, on the reverse strand, counting down.
TCGACAGTACGTTGGGGAGGTGCTGGTCTTGCCCGCTTGGGCGGAGGTGCTTACCTGCTTGAACTTGGTCTTTTTGCAGAGGACATTGAGTGTTTGTGAGGCATGACTGCAAAATAGAAGAGGCGTGTGAGTATAGAGAAGAACTAAACATCAAACACAGTACACAATGGCTGAAAATGGCTCGATGCGTCTGGAAATGCGATCGCATACAAGAAATGCGAACTGCATCTCCATCGCATCATGTCGTCTGTGCACAATTGAAGATCATGTGCGATGACATATGCGATCGCATTCACGTGATGCGTGTCGCATATGCTTCGCATTGCAAAGCTGGGCAAAAATAAGAAGCTGATATGCGATCGCATTTCAATCGCACCAAGGGGGTCAGGAAAGGATGTACACTGTCTAAGGTTGAAACACAGATGCGGTCCGCATGTGTGATATGCGATAGCATCTGCGTCGCATATTTCATCTTCTTCCAGCAGCCTAGGGTTAGCATATGCGACCCAAGTG
>ML250131.1:1235-13674 GCA_005239495.1 Nicotiana undulata | reverse complement strand
CCCTAGGTATATTGGCCCATTTGAAGTTTTAGATAAAGTAGGAGAGGTGGCCTACAGATTTGCCTTGCCACCGCATTTATCCGTAGTGCATCCCGTGTTTCATGTATCCATGCTCCGAAAGTATATTGCAGATCCATCTCATTTTCTTGATTTCAGCGATGTCCAATTGGACAAGGATCTGACTTATGAGGAGGAGCCACTAGCCATATTAGATAGACATGTTCGCCAATGGAGGTCGAAGAGTTATCCTTCGGTCCGTGTTCAGTGGAGGGGTCAGCCTGCCGAGGCAGCTACTTGGGAGTCTGAGTCCCACATGAGGAGTCATTACCCCCATCTTTTCTCAAACTCAGGTACTTTACTATATCCGTTCGAGGACGAACGTTTGTTTTAGAGGTGGAGATTGTGATGACCCAAAAGGTCATCCTAAGTAATTCCAGCTAAATCTGTGTTTTGAGGCCTCGAAAGCCTCCGTTAATCTCACATCGATATGTGTGCGCAACCCGGGCAGGTAGCCGGGAAGCTTCCATGTGAAAATTTGATAAAAATGGGATTTTTTAATTGAATAATTGAATAAAGTTGACTTTGGTCAACATTTTTGGTAAACGGATCCGGACCCGTGATGTGACGATCTCAGAGGGTCCGTAGGAAAATATGGGACTTGGGCGTATTCCCGGAATCGGATTCCGAGGCCCCAAGCCCGGGAAATGAATTTTTAAAGAAAACTGTTTTCTGAAAATAATAAAGGAATGTGAAGGTGAATAATTATGTGAAAACCTTGTTACTAGGGTCCGTGTTATGGTTTCGGAGCCCGAAACAGGTTTATTTTATGTTGTTTGTCCTATCTGTCAGATTTGGTGTAAAACGGGTTTGATTTGATTGGTTTCGGATCCGAGTGAGGAAAAATGGAGTTAATGACCTTGTGGGTTTTCTAAAGAATTTGAAATGTGGCTTGAGAAGTGATTTTATGTTCCCGAGGTCCGAATGAAATTTCGAGACCGAGAATAGTTTCTTTTTTGTCATTTATAACTTATCAGCAAAATTTGAAGTCATTCCGAGTGGTTTAGGCCGGTTCGGCGCGTTGAAGTGAATTCTAGAATTTCAAAGTTCTTAAGTTTTGAATTCAAGGGTTTTGGAGGGTGATTTTGAGTTTTAGTGTTGTATTGAGTGTTCCGTGAGCTCGAGCAAGTCCGTTTAATGATTTGAGACTTGTTGGTATTTTTGAACGGGGGCTCGGGTGGGCCCAGGTGCCTTCCGGACCCCGCGCGAGGCCAAAAACCAGCAAAAACCACTGTTGGTGCACAGCAGCTGGTGTGACCGCAGGTGTGGTTGCCCAGCCGCAGGTGCGGGACCGCCCCTGCGGTCCGAGCCTCGCAGGTGCGATCCCCAGCCCCTTGCCTAGAGTCCGCAGGCGCGAGACTCAAGTCGCAGACGCGAGACCGCAGGTGTGACCAAAATGCCGCAGGAGCGGGATCGCTGGTGCGGCTCCCAATCCCGCAGGTGCGAGCCCAGGGTCCCAGGCCCTTTTTCGCAATTGCGATCTTTTTCTCGCAGGTGCGAGACCGCACCTGCGGTCTTAAGGTCGCAGGTGCGGAAACCCTTGTTGGCAGGCCACTTAAATACTCTAAAATTTCAGGTTTTCTTCACTTTCACCCATCTTCAACCACCATTAGAGGACAACCAAGCTTGGGAAAACACCTTCCATGACCACCCACTAAGAGGTAAGTTAAAACCCATAAAACCTCTAATTCTAACACTAATTCTTAGTTAAATACACTATTAAATCATATAAAAATTATAGAATTAGGTAGTAAACTTTAGGGTTTTTGAGGATTTAGTGATTTTTCCATGTTAGGACATGAATCCTTGAATAAATTACATAACTTCGATCCTTAGACTCCGGGTAATTGATTCCTTCACGAATTTTCGATAATCTAAACGTGTGGGCCCGGGGTCGAATCTTAGTATTCTTGGAATAATAGTAGGAAATGCATAACTTGGCTTAGAAATTGATTTATTGGGTACTTATTGATGTTAATAAATCCATTATGTCTAGATATCCCCGATTCGGAGTTGGATTCGAGAGGAAAGGCTGTGATTGAGGCTTGACTTGCAATTTTTGGAGCCGAGGTAAGTGTTTGGCTTAACCTCAGCTTGAGGGATTAGGTATAAAGTCTTATTTGCTATGTGCAACTCTTGTCCAACGTATAGGCGTGGTGACGAGTGCCTATGCGTTGCGGTCAAGTATGCCCATAAGTCAATTGTGATGAAATTTGCTATGTTCCTAATATTCCCCGCCCTATGAGTAAATTATGTATTAAAAGTGATACTTGATGTTGTTTCATGAAGTGGAGAGTTATTGAGTTATTTGATCCAGTTGAGGCTTACACTGTCGAAATTGTATTACTGATGCGAGGTTGGTTATAGCTGAGACCCTTGTCGGGCATTTGTGATGTTGTAAATGATGATTTCTCCTTGCCGGGACAATAGAAGTTGTATTGAATAATTCCATGCACTTGAGACTTTGTGTTGTTGAATTTCATATTATTGTTGCCTTGTGTTTTATTATTCGTCGCACGACGGGACATGCCGTGTTGACTGAGTGTTATTATATATGCACAACGGGACATTCCGTGCAAAGTGATTGTGAGGTTATGCACGAGGGGACATTCCGTGCCGAGTGTTATTATATATGCACGAGGGGACATTCCGTGCCGAGTGATTGTGAGGTTATGCACGAGGGGACATTCCGTGCCGAGTGTTATTATATATGCACGAGGGGACATTCCGTGCCGAGTGACTGTGAGGTTATGCACGAGGGGACATGCCGTGCCTTTCCTGTTCATTATATGTTTGAGAAGCTATATTTCTGCCTTGTCTTTACGTTTCATTTATTACCTTGTACTGCTGTGCTAGCATACTGTTACCCTATCTCCCCAGCATGTTCTCCCCGTATCTGTCTTACTTGCTTATTTCTGTTGCCATTTTTCCTGCTATTATATAAAATTGCACAGGTACATATGTAGTGTTGGTCCTAGCCTCGTCACTACTTCGCCATGGTTAGGCTCGACACTTACTCAGTACATGGGGTCGGTTGTACTGATGCTACACCTGCACTTCTTTATGTTGTGCAGACTACGCAGCCGGACCCGGAGATCACTGACGATCGGAGCATCTCATTCAGTCACACAGGAGACTCGAGGTAGACCCGCAGACGTTCGTGGGCCTTGACGTCACCTTCTACTTTCCACTTTCAGCTCTGTCTTACTTTGTATTTCAAAGACAGTCTTATGTATTTATTTCAGACCTTTTGTTTGTAGTAATCTCTTAGATAGTCCGTGAGTATGTGACACCAGTTCTGGGACTTGTTTATGGGTTTCATTTCGAAAGTGCTATGTTGTATTTTAGTTATCCTGTTCGTATTTGTTGTTAATGAGTTTTATTCAGTTCAAACGTTGGCTTGTCTAGCGGGTTCAACGTTAGACGCAGTCATGGCCCGAAGGTGGGATTTCGGGTCGTGACACCTGCCCACACAAGTCATAAGGCACGAGTAGCTGCTATGGAAAGAGTCATTCACGGAAATGGAGTCACAATACACAAAACGACCGGCTGGGTCGTTACAAACCAGCTCAAACAACTAATACTCTTTCCAAATAGTCTCAACGATAACTAACAACAATTCGACAAGGCCAAATAGTCATAGAAAAAATAATGAACATGTAACAGTTAAAACAATGGTCAAATAAGTAGGGAACGGGAAAACGAATCATGTTTAATAAACGATTTGGGTGGTGCATAGATACTCGTCACCACACATATACACCACACCCATGCAATTCACGTACAAAACAAGTGGGGAGTCCTATTCCCTCAAGTTAAAGTTTGGCCAAACACTTACCTTAATTTCGCAGGCCACTCATTGCTCAATTATTGCGTTTTCGTTTGAATTCACCTCTAACTTGCTCGAATCTAATCAAAATTAACTTAATATCATTAACTAATGCTAAAGGAACTAACTTTATTGAAAAATATAAATTTTCCTAAGTTTTCTCAAAAAAAGTGAAAACCTGACCCCGGGCCCGCTTGGTCTAAACTCGGAGTTCGGACCAAATTACGTTTATCCATTCACCCACGAACCCAAATATACAATTAATTTCGAAATCCGACCTCAATTCGAGGTAAAGATTCGACTTTTATAAAATTCCCTAATGTTGATACACTATTTTTCCTCAAAATATTATCAAACCTGTATATAAGCTTTCAAAATCACTCTTTGCAATAATGAATATTTTTCCTAATTTTTTTTATTTTTATCTAAATCATTTCCCTATTTATTTAATATTTTATATCTAAATAATTCATAATTTGTGCTCTGAATAAGCTCAAAATATTTTCTAATTCAGTATGTCATTTATAATCACTTTGTATTTGTTAAAATTCAATTATATCATAAATTGGCTAATTGAGTCTTATTTAATCTTTATTACAATTATGGCCTAAATAGACTTTTTGTACCTTTAAAATTCGAATTTACGTTCTTTACATTTTTAATATTGTCTAATTATTGTAATTATACTTTTTTGAACTTAATTTCATTTTTTATACAACTATTAGTCATTTTAATTAATTAATTATCTAATTATTTGGTATTTAACATCTAGCCCCCTTTCATTTAAAATTTAGCCACATTTTAAAACCCAAATCCCAACCCATCAGACCCCCTAAGACTACCCAGCCCAAACCATATCTCTGCCCGACCCAATCCCATTCAATCTGAGCCGTTGATCAAACGAGATCAACGGCCCAGATAATTACTTGCCATAATGAAGCCTAACCAAAACCCCCGACCACTCTNCCCCCCCCCCAGTTCTCTCTAGATCCTTCCTTATGGTTCGTCTTTTTCGATGGCCTCACCTTCATCTCCGTCCACCTCCAGTCTCACCCCTTCAACCACCGGCCACCACGAAGCAGCGTTTCTCCGGTCACTACGTTTTTGAGACCCTTTAAGGCTTCAACCATGCCAGAACGGCCATGGAGGCTCCTGCCTGGACGTTTTCGGCCTTCTCCGGCGAGGTTCAACTCGGTGGTGTTCCAACTACCACCATCTCTGAGTATTACAATAGGTTTTCCAATTATCTATGGGTTCTATCTCTAAAACCCTAGTTCTGACCTTTCAACTTCTTCCAAGATCTGCAACAGATCTATGTTTATCTCGATGATTTTCACCTATTTTCCTTAAAAATGGGTACTCTTCGAACGATTTTTTCTTTTAAGAACCAGGGTTCTTAGAACCCCTTTTAAACGGTTTAACTTCTGATTTCTCAGTATTATTTCACGATTCTTCTTATGTTTGCCTGTTTACTCGAGGTTTTTACTTTGTTTAATTCTTTGCTGAAAACCTAAAGTCTTTAGTCAAAACCTAGTTTCTGATTTGCTTTTCAACATATATGTTTACTTGCTCGATCTGTCTGCTTGTCTCTCATGAACGTTCTATGTGTCGTCCATACGCTTTGTGCTTCCTGCTCTAAATTGTTCTTAGGGTCTTGGTTGATTTTGTTCAATACAGGTTATTTATCAAGTCTAATTATCCGTTATTGATTCTTCACATAATTAGTCATACTAATTTTGTTGTAATTCCCGTTAAACCTGTGATATATGCCCTAAATCTGTGATTTTGTGTATTTTCCTTAGAGCCCCTTGTGTGTTTTCGAATTGTTTCCTTATTTATGAGATGCTTTCCCCTATTAGCACTGATTTCGTGAGATTTTGAGTCTCAACCGTGTTTCTCTGACTGATTTTTTCAAACTAAATCGATTTTTACCTTAGTTATGTGCCGCCTATACTCTCTGTGTTTGAAACACTCTGTATCTGGCCTTTACCATGTGCTACATGATTTAACTGTCCCTATTATGGTAAAATCAATCTATAAGCCGATCCCTTTTCCTTATTTAGTTGTGATTGTACCGTTTGAACTTGACTCCCTAATTAAGGGAGTCCATGTCCCTAATTGATACTGATTGAATACTATTTCCATACTTGTGGTAAGATATTGTTCCTTACCTTATTTGTTTTACTCATTTTCAGCATTATAAATACTCAATTCTCTTTTGCATAACACACTAACATGGGCATCAGTCGAACATTGCTCAACTCTCTCTATACTACTCTTTTGTCTTCTGCTTCTCTTGGCTCTCTCTCTTGTCTCTATTGTTACTCTTTGCTGCTTACTATTAGCCGACTGCTGAGCCAAGGCTAATACTGTGCTATTTGCTACTCTCTGTTGCTGCTCTTTACTTGCATCACTGGTATGTCCTAGTTAATATTCATGTACTCCAAACAACATGCTTCAATTTTGTTTAAGGTTCTTACTATTTCTTTTGTGCTTCTATTTGTGGTTCTATTGCTTACCCTGCAACTAGCATGCCTAAATCCTTTTATGATCTCTCTTCTTCTTCTAGTTAACTTAACTCCTATTTTGTTTCCCTGTAGTTCCTTATGCCCTATGCATGTACCCACCTGTTCTATCTAGCATCCCTTATGTGTTTTCTGCAGCAACTGTATGATGCTTGGTATCTTTATGTGATGAATCTGTTGCTGTAATCCCAATTGGTTATTCTACCACCATTATTTGTCCCCCTAAACCCCTTTTCCCTGTTTATGATTGTTTTCTTGTACTCCATTGAGTCACAACTAGCTGTTATTACTACATTTTTAATAAGTTCTTATGTTCTGAAACTATGTGATTTCAAAACTCTGTCTCAAACTCAAACTCCCCTTTAAAAGGAATATGAAGCACTTCATAATTCCTAGACCTTAGGTTCCACCCCCCTCAGTGTGAGCATTGCTTAGGGACCTTGAGTTCCCTCTGAACTTTGACACACTGAGGCCGGGGTACTCCCACACCACACTTGTTTAATTGTTAACATTTCTGGGTGCTGGTATTGGCCAGGGACTTCACCAAGGCCTTTGGGAGCTTTGCCGCACCTAGGTTGAGTAAGGTTGTGAAATTGAAAGAGGTGTGGCTGGAAGATTGGGCCTGTGTGAAGGCTCCCTATAGAGTAACTTTTTGTTTTCTTTTTAATTACTGTAATTCATTCGATATTGGGCTGTAATAATTTGTAAACAGATTGTTGGGGATGTATAGTGAAATGGGGAGGTGGGTTATGCGTGCTTAATTTAGTCATGGGTAGAAACATGCTTATAGGGTTTACTTTCCTACGTGTGCAATAGACATCCTGTTTAGGACATGCATCTCATGAATTAGAAATCCTGCCTTAGGTTCTTTCACTTTAGCATACCTATTATGCTCACTTTGTAAGCCATGATCATATGTTAATAACTATAACCAGTGATAAAACTGTTATAAGGTATCATTATTGCATTTTCATAATCATAGCATCTAGAAACCATGTCTTTTAGGTAGTCTTATATGCATTAGATATCCTGTCACTTAAGGTTTCATATCTGTTTGGATTACCATATTTTAACACCTAATTCGCATGTCAATCTGTTAATCTAATGAAAATGTGTGTTTAATTGTTTGAAACATTTTCTGCAAATATATATGTGATGACCCAAAAGGTCATCCTAAGTAATTCTAGTTAAATCTGTGTTCCGAGGCCTCGAAAGCCTTCGTTAATCTCACCTCGATATGTGTGCGTAGCCCAGGCGTGTAGCCGGGAAGTCTTTATGCTGAAATTTGATGAAAATGGAAATTTATGATAATTAAATGTATAAGGTTGACTTTGGTCAACATTTTTGGTAAACGGACCCGGACCCGTGATTTGACGATCCCGGAAGTTCCGTAGGAAAATATGGGACTTGGGCGTATGCCCGAAATCGAATTCCGAGGTCCAATCCCGAGAAATGAATTTTTAAAGAAAATTATTTTCTGAAAATAATAAATGTTTGTGAAAATGAACTTTGATGTGAAAACCGTGTTAGTGCACCCATATTATGGTTTTTGAGCCCGGAACAGGTTTATTATATGTTATGCGACTTATCTATGAAATTTGGTGTAAAACAGACTTGAAATTACGTGATTCGGATCAAAATTGGAAAAGTTAAGCTTTATGAAGTTGTGAGGAAATTCTATGAGTTTTAAGGTTTAATTCCTTTTTTTAATGATATTTTGGTGATTTAAAAGCTTGAATAAGTTTGTAAGATGTTTTGGGAGTCGTGTGTGTTTTTGGTCTTGAGACCCGAGGGCTCGGGTGAGTTTCGGGTAGCTAACATGGTGTAAAAGTAGGAAAAATCTGGTGTAAGGTTGCTGTTGCTAGTGTCCCAGGTTTTACTCTATGCGATCGCAAAGGTTCCCCTGCGATCGCATAGAGATAGGTGAGGATCAAGTCATTCCTCTATGCGATCGCATAGAGGTGTAGGAGGTCTTGGTGAGGGGTTGGTTAAGTACTCATCGCAGTCACAGGTTCTTGTTCGCGATCGCGCAGGGTCGAGTCCCCAAGCTACGCGATCGCAGTCTATTGTTCGCGATCGCAGTTCTTTAAAGGGTAGCCTCTATGCGATCGCAGCCCACCCTTCGCGATCGCATATAGCAGTTTTGTTTAGCAATTTCCTAAGTTCAAAAACAGAAAATAGACGGGATTAAACCCATTTTTCTCCAACTTCTTCTTCTCCACTCCCCTTGGGTGATTCCTGAGAGACCATTCCTCCATAGCTTCATAGGTAAGTGTTCCTAAGACGAAATTCTTCCACTTTTCTTCCCTGATCACTAGATTCTAGGCCTAAAAACATGAAATCAAAGTGAGAAATTGGGTTTTTGGGTAGTGTGAGGTTTTTGGGAAAATTGGGTGATTCAACCTCAATTTGGGGTCGGATCTTAAAACTAATTCATATTTGAACTCGTGGGGTAATGGGTGATCGGGTTTTGGTCCGAACCTCGAGTTTGGACCAAGCGGGCACGGGGCCGAATTTTGGTAATTTTGGAAGAATGCTAGAAATTGAATATCTAGGCTATGGGATTGTGTTATTGAGTTTTTATTGATATTATTGAATTAATTATGCCTAGATATCGTTGTTTCGGAGTAGGATTATAAAGGAAAGACGGTCTTAGAGGGTTGATTTCTATACTTTGGACCGAGGTAAGTGTCTTGCCTAACTTTGGTGAGGGAATAAGTATTATTTGCTATGTGCTAAGTGATTATCATGTTCATTGCATAGGTGAGGTGACGAGTACCTATGCAATGTGTGTCAAGCATGCCCGTGAGTCTATTTTGATAGAAATTGCAATATTTCTTCCATGTTTAGCATATTATGAGATTGTCTTTACTTGGTACTTTATTCTTGATTGAAAGTATTGGTTGTTGAGTTTGAGAAGTGTTGATACGAATGATAATATAAGTGCAGATTATGCGGCTGAGGTGATTGGTTATAGCTGGGACCCTTGCCGGGCATTTATTAAGCTATTAAATTGATGTTTTCCCCCTTGCCGAGTGTTTTGAACTGCTTATTTCCACTATGCTGTACTCATTTCCATTTATCTGTTATTGTTTGGTAAGGAAGAGTGAAAAGAACGAAGGGTGATGCCGTTCCATGATACTTGTTTTCATTGCATAGTGAGGAAGAGTGTAAAAGCACGAAGGGTGATGTCGTGCCACGATTCATATTTATTATAAGCACGAAGGTTAATGCCGTGCCATGAATTTTATTGTTTATAAGCACGAAGGTTAATGTCGTGCCATGATACATCGTACATTTTATTTTGAAGAAGAGAGTAAAAGCACGAAGGATGATGCCGTGCCATGATATTTGATTACATTTCATTTTGAGGAAGAGAGTAAAAGCACGAAGGGTGATGTCGTGCCATGATATTTGATTACATTGCATTGTGAGGAAGAGAGCAAAAGCACGAAGGGTGATGCCGTGCCATTGTTTACTTTTCTGATATTTATACTTGCTTCATTGGCTATTGTGTTAGATTGCTTCCCTTGTTTACGTCTATCTGTCAATTTGACTGCTTTATTTCACTTGTTCCCCTTTACTGCCCCCGCATTCCTTACCTGTTTGCTTATCTCTTGCCTCATATTATTCATGTACCTGTTGTAGAATAGGACAGATTATCGCTATTGTCAAGACTAGCCTCGTCACTACTTCGGCCGAGGTTAGGCTCGGCACTTACTCAGTACATGGGGTCGATTGTACTGATGCTACACTGCACTTCTTAATGTTGTGCAAATCACGCATCAGGACCCAGTGGACCGCATTGAGGGAGTCACCTTCAGTCCACCCAGAGCTTCAAGGTATACCCACTGGCGTTCGTGGGCCTTGGTGTCTCTTCTGCATTTGGATTCCTCATTGTCTTACTTTTTCTCCTAGTTTCAAGACAATTATCTATTTCTTTTCAGACTTTGTATTTAGTACTCAGTTTAGACAGTTCGTGAGGTTGTGACACCCCGGTTTTGGGATTTTGCGATGTTGTTGTCGTTATCATTTCATTATGTGTTTTTGAAGTATTACTATTTTTCTGCTGTAAAACTTTTGGAGTAAGTTGAGATGTCTTAGTAAGGTTTGAAAGTTAATGATTCGGGATATTGCAGTACAGGTTGAAGGTTAATAGCTTTTATTACTATTACGTTGTTTTATAGATGTCAAAGTGTTGTGTATGTTGGCTTGTCTAGAGGATTCAACGTTAGACGCAGTCACGGTCTGAAAGGTGGGATTTCGTGTCGTGACAAGTTGGTATCAGAGCTCTAGGTTGCTTAGGTCTCACAACTCACGGGCAACCTTGGTAGAGGCTGAGGGATCGGTACAGAGACATCTGTATTTATCCCGTAGAGGCTGCTAAGTTAGGATACTCCTCTTCTCTTCATACTCTATCGTGCGTAGTATATTCTATATATTGATTGAGTTCCCATTCTACTCTCTCGTAGATGGCGAGGACGCGTGCTTCCCTTGGTTCCGCTCAGCAGCTAGACACTCCTGCTACAGCTCCTACGAGGGGTCGAGGTCGAGGATGAGGCCGTGCTAGAGGCCGAGGCCGGGGCAGGGCTCAGCCTAGAGCAGCAGCCCTAGTGGAGGACCCTCAGGTCGAGTCTGACGAGGAGGTACCAGTTGGACCAGCACAGGTCCCAGAGGGGTTCATAGCTACCCCAGTGCTTCAGGACGCTCTTGTCCGTCTGGTATGACTTATGGAGAGTGTGGATCAGGCCGGTCTTCTTCCTACAGCTCCAGCCGGATCTCAGGCTGGGGGAGGTACCCAGAATCTTATTACTCATACACCAGAGCAGGTTGCCACTCGGTTTCAAACTCCAGCACCTCAGCCAGCCGGAGTAGCACAGGCACGTATTGCAGCACCTGTAGCTGAGGGAGCAGCTATGTTGACAGATGCGTTATGGAGATTGGACAAATTCACCAAGTTATTCACTGCTACTTTTAGTGGTGCGCCATCAGAGGACCTACAGGATTACTTGGACAGTTATCATGAGGTTCTTCGGAACATGGGCATAGTGGAGTCCAATGGAGTTGACTTCGCTACTTTTCGACTATCTGGCGCATCTAAGACTTGGTGGAGGGACTACTATTTAGCCAGACCAGTTGGGTCTGCATCTTTGACTTGGGCACAATTCACAGAGGTATTTTTGGGGAAGTTCCTTCCCATTACTCAGCGAGAGGATCTTAGGAGGCAGTTTGAGCGCCTCCAGCAGGGATCTATGCCTGTTACTCAGTACGAGACCAGGTTCATCGCTCTAGCCAGGCATGCATTGATGATACTCCCCACCAATCGGGAGAGAGTTCAGAGGTTCACTGAGGGATTGGCCCAGCCAATACGACTCCAGATAGCCAGGGAGTCGAGTACTGATATTTCATTCCAGGATGCGGCCAATGTAGCTAGGAGGATTGAGATGATTTTTTCACAGAGAGGTGGTCAGGGGAATGATAAGAGACCTCGCCATTTTGGTAGATTTAGTGGAGCCTCGTCTAGAGGCAGGGATTCTTTCAGTAGGTGTCATCCACCCCAACCTTTTCAGTCAGCACTTCAGGTATCTCCTCGTTCACCGCCAGTTCATGTTAGTGCACCACCAGCATCTATTAGTGCACAGCCGCTTCAGAGTTACCAGGGTGGTTATCAGGGTCGTCAGGGCCAGTTCGCGAGTCATCAGCCACAACAACAGAGATCTTGTTATAGTTGTGGTTGCCCGAGGCACATTGCCAGGTATTGCCCCCGAGCTTCGAGTGGACCCCAGTATCAGGGTTCCCGTGCCTTGGTTCCCGCAGCAGGTGCACCCTTACCCCCTCATCCAGCTAGAGGTGGTGGTCGAGGTGCCAGAGGTGGTGGTCAGGTTCATAGAGGTGGAGCACAGGCCGCGAGGGGTAGAGGCCAGGTTGCAGCAGGTAGACCCAGGGATGTTCAGATTGGAGGGGCTCAGCCCCGGTGTTATGCTTTTCCTGCTCGTCCTGATGCTGAGGCTTGTGATACAGTTATTAT
>ML250129.1:208747-270714 GCA_005239495.1 Nicotiana undulata | reverse complement strand
CCATGTTGTGGCTTGTTATAGCGTTTGGGCTGTAGGAGCCCCTCCGGAGTCTGTACACACCCCAATGAGCGCAGGTACTTAATAAGTGATGTTGGCCGCGGGGATGATACTGAGTGATTGTGAGGTTGCTTGATGGGCTAATATTGAGTGATTGTGAGGTTGCCTGATGGGCTAATATCGAGTGACTGTGAGGTTTCCTAATGGGCTAATATTGAGTGACTGTGAGGTTGCCTGATGGGCTGATACTGAGATTGTTATGAGAAATGATTTTGGCCCAAGGGGAAGATTTATGATAAATTTTACTGAGTTTTTGACTACGATTCACTTCGTTTTTCAAACTAATTTTACTGAGATATATTGATATTATACTTGTTTCAAAGGATTTCTGGAAAACGGTTTTTGAACTTATGTATTTGATGAATACTTATGGTGACTTGGTGATTTACTGCTTTTGTGAATTGGTGTATCTGTGCTGTGTGTTTCGTATTTTCTCATACTGCGATTTATTTTCATTACTACTCAGTTGGCGTACTCANATATTGTGTGTGATTTATGCCATGTTGTGGCTTGTTATAGCGTTTGGGCTGTAGGAGCCCCTCCGGAGTCTGTACACACCCCAATGAGCGCAGGTACTTAATAAGTGATGTTGGCCGCGGGGATGATACTGAGTGATTGTGAGGTTGCTTGATGGGCTAATATTGAGTGATTGTGAGGTTGCCTGATGGGCTAATATCGAGTGACTGTGAGGTTTCCTAATGGGCTAATATTGAGTGACTGTGAGGTTGCCTGATGGGCTGATACTGAGATTGTTATGAGAAATGATTTTGGCCCAAGGGGAAGATTTATGATAAATTTTACTGAGTTTTTGACTACGATTCACTTCGTTTTTCAAACTAATTTTACTGAGATATATTGATATTATACTTGTTTCAAAGGATTTCTGGAAAACGGTTTTTGAACTTATGTATTTGATGAATACTTATGGTGACTTGGTGATTTACTGCTTTTGTGAATTGGTGTATCTGTGCTGTGTGTTTCGTATTTTCTCATACTGCGATTTATTTTCATTACTACTCAGTTGGCGTACTCATCATTACTCCCTGCACCTCTGTGTGCAGATCCAAGTATTGATTCGGAGCAGTAGTCGTCTGAGTTCGTTATCAGCAACTCACGGTTTCGAGGTAGCGCGTCCACAACTTCTCCATTTCCCTTCCTTATTTAGTTTTAGCATTTCATTCCTAGACTTTATTTAAGACATTAGTAGATTTAGTTTTATTTCGTAGATGCTCGTGACCACGTTGACTCCAGTCTTGGGAGGTTTTGTTTAGAGTTGTTTAGACTATTATTGGGGCGTTAAGACTTAATGAAATTATTTACACTATGTTTGCTATTTATTATTGAATTGTGGATTAATATAATAGAACGAATGTGTAATTAGGTGATGGTTGACTAGCCTAGTTCCACGATAGGCGTCATCACGACCTGTTAGGATTTGGGGTCGTGACAAGGATATAAATTGAACTTTTGTGGATATGAATTGGACTTTTCGTTTATGAATTAATTTTTTTGTGTATGAATTGAATTTTTAGAATATGAATTGAGCCTTTAGGATATGAATTGGAATTAAAAAGCGACCAACTTTGGTCGCTATTTTTCAAATTTTAAAATATAATATTGGTTTACAGACCAAAGTTGGTCGCTATATTTTGAATAATAATAAATAAATAAAAACGTAATTTAAATATAGAGAACAACTTTGGTCACTAAATTTATATTATTAAAATATTAAAGCGACCAAAGTTGGTCGGTATATTGTTTACCCGGAATATTTGGTCCTTTTACCTTAGAGACCAATTAGCGACCAACTTTGATCCCTAAGGTAAAGGGACCAACAAAATAGCGACCAAGCCAGTTTGGACACTTTTTGATCGCTTTTTGGCTTGTAAACGACCAACTTTAATCGCTTTTTGTGGTCTTTTTTTTTCGAATTTCTAGTAGTGAATGTGTAAGAAAGATATATTTTCCTAAGATTTCTTGTGTGAAGCAAACAAAAGCTAGGGGCTAATATAGAGAATTATTATACCTTGCATCCCAAGAAGGAAAAACTAATTCATTCGTTTTACGGTCATTCCTAATCAACCGGTTCAAGTCGTGACTGAAAAGGATTCACGGGGCAAAAGTATGTAAGTCGACTAAAATAGTTGGGTGAGTAGTTTGGAGACCTGTGATCGATTCTCCTCTCAAAAAATTATACTATTAGGCGTAGAAACAGGAAGAATTTATAACTATTGTACAATGAGGTGTTATCTTTAATTTGCATTAATTTTTCGTTTTAAATCTTACTTATTGCTTTTTTATTGTGCTTGATTTCGCATTTGAATGGCATTAGGGAGTTTGTGCTCACTTATATTCTCACAAGAAGAATTAATCTAAATAGCCGCCCATATATTAACTGCGTAAACTAAAAATAATCGGTGAAGGTATAACATATGCATAATTATGTATTATATGTGTATAGTTGTATTTAATTAATATATAATTTATGTATGTGGCTAGAAAAAGTAACCAAATGAATATGGCAAGTTATTTGTGCAATTACTATTTTGTACCTAAAAAAACAGAAAGCCCACTTCAAACTGTTTGATTCTAACAGCCAAATAGCAAATAAACATCGATTTTCCTTTTTGAATTAGTTTTTCAGTTTCACGAAGAAGTAGTTTTCTGCTGTTGTAAATTATTTTTTTAGCATAAGTACAATTTATTACTGACTTAAAAAAAAAACATAGATTTTTCTTTCTAGCGTGTACCAATAGAAGCTTTTACCCTTTCGCGGTAGTTCTTTCCTTTAGCTGTGATCAGTGATCACTGAAACAAATGGCATAGTTAGCCTAATGATAAATAACTTCACTCGAATTATCAATGAAATTAGGTATATAGCCTTGGAATTGGACCAGACTGAGAGATATATGAAAAAAGCTAATAATCCTATATCACATGAATGTGTGTAGTCATTCGCGCCGAAATGAGGCCAACTTGTAAATATAAAACTTTTACTCGTAGCTATAATAAAGAACCAACCATTTGATACAACATTATTTGGCCTTTTCTTCTGCTCAAGTTATTCTCCTCTGGAAAGCTGCAATTTTTGTATACTTCGGACCAACTCATTATTCTTATGTTCCCTGAGATAACTAAGAACATAAAAATCGATTTCAAATTTCAACTTTGTAAAAGAAAAACCCTCATGTCATGACACGGTCAAATTGAATAGGACAACTTCGTGCACTAAGCTTTCGCTAGCGCGGGGTTCCAGGAAGGTCCGGATATTGGACGCAACCTTACCCTGTATTTCTGCAAGAAACTGTTTCCATGGTTCGAACTCGTGACTTTTTAATCACATGCAATAACTTTACCAGTTATGTCAATGCTCCCCTCCACATTGTCAAATTGGATGATCATTAAAATATCGATTTTGAGCTGGTTATATATGTAATAAATTAGACTTACAGAAAAGCATATAATTCCAAAGCATGTGATTATAAAAACAAAAAAGTCTAATGTGTAAGACTTTTGTTTTCAAGGTATTCTTTCAATTCATTCTCCCGTGACTCCTATTCTATCACAGTTGATAATAAAATAATGAATACGTCTGCATAACAATACAAATTCTTCAATTCTGGCCTTATTTGCCGTCATAACTTGTACATTCACATGTCTAAACTTACAAACATTTCCCAAAAATTTAGGTGTTCTGTAAAAAGCCAAACCATTTGGGAAAGCTCCAAATCTTTAAGAAATCGAAGAAGGAAAACTATAGGAATTAAACAGATCCTCTGAACCTAAACTATTCTATCTACCTTATATCACATTTTGTCAAAAAAACGAAAAAAAAAAAGAAAAAGAAAGTGAAGACATTGCTGAAGGCTACTAAAACTTAATCTCTACTGCAATTTCTTCTTTGTGGGGATTTGAACGACGAATCTAGGAAGAACACGAACTATATGGGACGTCAAAATCCACAAATAATATAACTAAACTTCTAAATACTCTTTTTTTTCCCCGGATTTCAACCAAATATTGTCCAAACGCTTTTGGTGGCTAACTATAAGTGATGGAGTGAGGATCTAGTGGTGAGAGAGGATCTCATGTCTACAATGGTAGAGTCATCTGCTCCTAACTTAGTAGCTTCTTTGCTTGCACTAATAAATCTTGAAACTGCACCTGTTACGTAATTATGAGCTTCTTTCACGTTCATTTTCTTCCCCATTTCATGTGGGAAACTGCTCAAAAAATGGTCTCCATTCAACACGGCTGCTAACTGTACTATTTCACTCTGAAACTCAGACAACCCTCGTGTTTCATCCGCTTCTGCGCTCCTCAATGGAGCTACATTAGGTAGAACCTCTGCAAATTTTTACACTATCAGGTCACGAGCAATTACTAAGTAACTGTCCCAAAAATTAAAACTAATAATAGTAGTAACCTAAAAAATATGACAGATCACATTTAAGCTACAAAGTGTCAAAATACACTGAGGGTGTAACAGTCCATGCTGCCATTGTAAAGAAGTTAGAATCATGTTAATTAAGTATACTTTAGTTTGTTGTTTTTTTTAGTTACAAATCTCACTTTTATTTACAATGATTACCTATACTATAGTTATCTTTTAGATGGCTTAATACTATAAAAATTGTTTTACATTATTATAATATAAAAATCTAAAAAAGGAAACTTTGGAGCAACATTCAAACTGTGTTTATGTGACTTATAGATCACGAGTTCGGACCCTGCGCAAACGCAATATATGTCGGTCTACCCCTTTTACTATATAAAATCTATTCTGAATGTAGTACTTCACGAAAACACTAGCTACATAAAGAACCCAATAACTAAAAAGTGTAGCATGCCTAAATCTAACTGGGATTTGTGTTGGTGGAGGAACTGGATCGGAAAAAAACGGGATTCTAGTTGTAAGATATCTAATGAAACCGTCACTGAAATTGAGATCTTATTCAAAAAGAAAGATCTCAAATATCTGGAGTTTCTTTTTGTATATAATGTGGATGATCCGATCTGCAAGGACTATGATTGAGAATTGTTTGATCGTCTTTCTCTGAGAGAGAGTCGAAATAGAATCAACTTGGATTCGGGACTGCTACTCAAAATCTTATCGAAACGTTGGATTTCTTCTCTCATGTTCTGAAATGGAATGAAGGCGATTTGTTAAAATTAAAATAGCCAGCGAGGAAGCATTAAAAAAATGAACAAACCCTCGTGACTAGATTGATGATCATTTATGATTATTCTAAGATTATGTAAAGACTTCCTACAGTATATTAATAAAATATATTCTCATTAATTAATTAAGAATATTTTTGTGACTGCAAAATGATGACTATAGTTGTCTTACCAGGGCAATCAGACCTTGGAGATGACAATTGACCAACAACCTGCTCAAAAGTGCCAGCCCAAGCATCTCTATGAGTTAAAAAGCTGGACGTGAGATTGAATATCTTCTTTATAGTTGCAGGAATTGATGAGTGCTCGAACTCCGAATTTGGTTTTGGTCCCTTCGGTTTGCTTATCACTGTAATACAGAAACCAAAAGGGATAGTATTATATTATTACTTAATCACACTATCTACACAGAAAAATACAAACAAGAGTTAATTAATCTCGTGACTATCTTCGATAAGAAGATCTACACATCTTGACGTATTGAAAATTATTTTAGTTTATCCATCTGAAAGTAGCAAGTAGAAATTTGGATCAATTTTTTCTTACTCTATGACAACCTACTAATTAAAAGAAGGTGTATCAACTATTAAAAATCAGTGGTGCAATGAGAATCTAAATTCTAGGATAGCAACATTACGTGTTAGTAACTAGGTTCAAAATCAGGGGCATCACTATCAAAATCGGACCGTCAAGTTGTGTCCCCCCCCCCCTCCCCCAACACCGAATTATTTAAGATATATACATATAATTTTTTCGAAGGGGTCGGTGACCCCTCTACCCTAAGGATAGGCCCGCCTCTATTCAAAATGGTGCAACTCGAGGCGGTCAAAATGCAATCCAAATCTAAGCATATGAATTTGAATTTGAAAGACAAGGTGGGTTGCTCTGATTGTAAGTACCCTCCACTTCCAACCAAGAGATTATGAGTTCGAGTCACCCCAAGAGCAAGGTGGAGAGTTCTTGGAGGGAAGGATGCCGAGAGTCTATTGGAAACAACCTCTCTATCCCCCGGTAGGGGTAAGGTCTGCGTACACACTACTCTCCCCGGACCCCACTAGTGGAATTATACCGAGTTGTTATAATTAAAAAAAACTTAAGCTAATAATTGGTTACGATCAAAATGCAACCCGACCTAAGCAGACTTGTCACGTCCACTTGCCACGTCTAACGACAAGTAATCAAACTCCTATAACAAGCAAATAGTGAAAGAAAGTTTTAAGCTTACCAGTTCCTTTCTTGATCCAAGGAGATACCATAATAGTTGGTACACGAACACCAAGCCTATCAAACTTAAAGAAATTAGGTGCAGGTCCAGTATTTCCATCTGGGTTTGGAACATCACCATAAGGAGTTTGGACATGATCATAGAATCCACCATGTTCATCATATGTAATAATAAAAAGTGTCTCATTCCACTGTGGACTACTTCTCAATGTTTCATAAATTTCCTTCACTAATTTCTGCCCATTTGCAACATCATGGGATGGGTGATCATCGTTTGCTGGATACCCCGTAATATCAAAATACCTTGGCTCAATTACTGTCAAATTTGGCAAATTTCCATTTTTGGCATCTTTCTTGAACTTCAAATCATAAGAATGGTACTTGAATATATACTTCAACATCCTCAGATTTCTAAAGAAGAGAGTTGCTGGTAATGTCTGGTGATATATACCAAAATCAATTCCATTTTCGTGAAGTGAATCGAATATGGTCTTTTGTGGATATCCAGTAGCCAGCTGCTTTTTCACATGGCTAGTGGAACCATGTGAAGTGGCAGAGTATAGGAATAACCTGTTTGGTTGAGTTGGACCAGGAATTGAACAGAACCATCTATCAAATACTGCAAATTCACGAACTAATGTCGCGTAAATCGGGACATTTTCTGGCTTAAATCCTCTCATAACTGTTCTTGATAGGTTCGGAGACATACTGAGTGCTTGTTCCACAAAGCCTGACATAGAAGGAATGGAACCCGAGCCGAATACCTGTTGAGAGTTCAATATAGTATCAGAACGGACTAGAGACCCCGGATTCAAATCTCATTATGAACAAAAAAGCAAAAAGATAAAAGTAAAATATGTTAAAGTGCTTGGCCTATTAAAAACAATGTACGACAGGGAGCGTGTTGAGAATAAGTTGATGTCAATAATACCTGTTGCTCGACGGCTTCAAAGGAGTGACCAGGGTCTGGATCCACATACTGAGCATCATCAGTGAAGCATATTGTTTCAGTAAGTTGGGATTTAGTTGACATTGGGTTGCACTCTTTGCCAGTGACACCATTAATATGTGGATTCACTGATTTCTTCATCCATCCAAGCAAGTGATCAAAAGATCTGTTTTCCAACACCAACACAA
Organism: Nicotiana undulata; assembly: GCA_005239495.1. NCBI lineage: Eukaryota > Viridiplantae > Streptophyta > Magnoliopsida > Solanales > Solanaceae > Nicotiana > Nicotiana undulata. The sequence goes on along the minus strand of ML250129.1, from coordinate 263,115 downwards.
CAACTGTTTTAATGGGTTGTTTTTGCTGTCCGTAAGTGTTCTGAGAAACCCAAGAAAGAGTGAGAAAGAGCAAGAAAACAGTGGAAAATGGTGGAGTTTTGCTTCTCAACTGGTCCATTCTTGAATCTGAATTGGTTCTATACTTTCTTTTATTTCTTCACTTTTTTTTTAATGATTGATTTAATGCCAGTGAAATAAAATGGGAAACAGCTAAATAAGCTACTAAAAAAAGAAGAGAGGTATGTGGTTAGGAAGAACTGAAAAGAGGAAGGATCTGGTAATATAGTAGAGGTGTAAGGAGACAGATGAATGAATGAAATTAAATGTATATAGATGTAGTGAAAGCTTTAAATGGAGATTTGTCCTGATCTGAGTGGGGTGAATGATAAGTAAGCTGTAAAGTGGGAGAAGGGAGGAGTAAAAATTAAACTCAGGGAGAAGTGGCTTTGGTAGTCAAATTGTGAACTAGGAAAAAAGTTTTTTCACCCCTTATATATATATTTATAACAACTCAATAAACACATAATATTTCTTCATATACACTATCATCACTTAAATCATATACTAATTAATTAATATACGTTTCATTTTAATTTACCACTTAGACATGATTAGTTAATATGATTCGGCTAAATACCAAGTGCAAGTAAATTTTTATTGTGAAGTGAGCATATGTTTCACCACCAAAACTTATAGTTTAATGGGACTGGTGGGAGTCTTTCGCATAATAATTGCGTCCATCCGGGGAGGAGCTGCCCTTTGGGTGGGGTCATCAACCCCCGATAACTTTGAAGAAAAAAAAAAAAAAAAAAAAAAAAAAAAATATATATATATATATATATATATATATATATATATTTGTGTGTGTGTCGATCTGGGAAGGGGGAACAATTTTGATTTTTAGTGCACTGTTTTGTTTGGATTCCAACTTCAGTATTTGCTCAAATATTTATTGAATAGCGGTGTCCCTGCCGCTTTCAAACTTTGGGTCCGCCTCTTGTGTCGATTATAACTGTCCCCATTTTCCTGCCTTTCTCCTTCCCTGAGTAATAAAAAGTAGGCATATGTATCAGAAAATAAGAAGTTTCCTTTTAGTACTGTTGCTTAACTTGTTTGCTACCACAGCCAACATGGAAGTTTGATGCTGGAGTCAATTGAAACATATTCTGGGAACGGAACCTTCCTCACTTCAGACACTGCTAATTTTCTTAACGCAACTCATGAAGTACCAATCATGAGTAAAGGACATGCCAATTGCCATTTCTATTGAGATATCAATGTGTTAACATTTGAATTGAAGTGGCTTCTGCTATCTACTACTCCATCCATTCCCAAAAAAGGAAAAAAAGGATATATGGGGTCAAATAAGTCATAATATTTATGTGACTTTAAAACTTTTGAAACTTATACTTCTTATTAAAAAAATATTGAAAGATATCAATATTTTTGGGACAGACTAATACAAAAATAAAGTCAAAATTTTTAAACAGACGGAGTAATTGGATCTTCCATACTCCCTACAAGAGAAGACATATTAAATCTTTTTATTTCCTTTAAATGTTGTGAAGTTCTTCTTTTTCTTTCAAAAAAGTTGACATTATATATGGTCATTTTAGTCAAAGAAGGGAAGCCATCTGACGAAAAAAGATTGACAAAAGAAATCACTAATCTCAATGGCGAACTATTGTCACGTGAAATCATGCACCGACAAATCTAGAGTTATTCTCCTTCTTCTTTTCTTTTCCTTACTTTTCCTGGGTTGGTTTTATTGCAGCCACGTTCTACTTGGACCCATTATCTTGTTTTCTCCCATTGTGCCCCTTTATCACCCCCTTCTACCACTGAGGTGTCGTCTGGTTTGAATACAGTTTATGACGGGATAAGTTATGCTGCGTTAAGTTATACTAATAGTAGTTATGCAATAATTAGTAATTCTGATATTATTTTTTATTCATTGTTTGTGTTATATTAAAAATAATAATTGCATAATTTCTAAGAAGATATAAGTTATCACGACACTAATTATCCCACTTTCTACAAGGTTTAAGTTATACCGGTATTAATTTTAATCCCGGGATAACTTATACCAGGTTTGCTAACCAAACAAAGTATTAAGGTGGTATAAATTTTTATACCAGCACTATACCTTCTTATACCTCATACTAAGGGGTCGTTTGGTTGGAATACGATTTATATCGGTATAAGTTATATTGGGATAAGTTATGCTGCGATTAGTTATACTGGGATTGTTGTTTATTCATTGTTTGGTATGTTGTATTAAGAATGTCAATTGCATAATTTCTAAGTAGAAGGTAAACGTTATACCGGTGCTAATTACCCACCTTCTATAAGGTATAAGTTATCCCAATGTTAAAATTAACATCAAGATAACTTATACCTGGTTTGCTAACCAAACAGGATATTAAGATGATATTAAATTTTTATACCACCCTTATACCTTCTTATACCTCATACCAAACGATCCCTAAAAAATTTAATTGTGCCATTTCTAAAGTTAGGTGTCTCAAAAACTCGTACTCGTATCATAATTGATTCCAAAAGATTCTTTCTATGAATTTATTTAAGGAGTCTTCCAATTTGATTAAAGGAAAGGAAGTCGGACGAGCAATTTTTCACAATATGAAAGGTTGAGAATTAACTTGTGGTTATACTGTTTAACCAGTTGTATGCGGTAAAAATCAGACAGTACCTGATTATACGAGTTCGAGGATATACTTTGAGAGTGATCCAATATCGAAGCAAGTTCGGGCTCGAAGAAGACGGAGGGATCAATGTCAGGATAAATCGATACCGCAGTAACAGAATCACGAGATATCCGCGATCGACCATCAATCTCGGCGAAAATCTCGGAACAGGCTGAACCATTAACGGTTATTGATATCAATCATGTATTTTACTTCCGAAATTAGAGTCATGCTTTATATAGGATTCCTCTTGTCACGATCCAAAAATCACAGATCATGATGGCACCTAACTTAACCCGCTAGGTAAGCCAATTAACAAAAGATACAATCCAAATGAACTTATAGGAGATTAAAATAGGATTTTATCTGAACTTTTACAAATTTACTCAAGAATTGGTAGTACGAATCATGAGCTTCTAGGATTTAGAATTTACAAAGCAAATACAAATAATTACACGATCTGTTTGAAAACTACATGAACAAATTAATAATGTATAAAACTACCAAGGACAAGTGGCAGCTTCTATCCAGAATACACGAACAGCTTTAGAGTCAGCTCCTGACTTCTTCAACAGCTCCGCTCCAATAGTCTGCACGGAGTGTACAAAAGTGCAGTATCAATACAACCGACCCCATGTACTGATAAGTATCTTGACTAACCTCGTCGAAGTAGTGATGAGACTTTTAGTTAAAAGATGCTTATTAATAAACAATATAATGAAGACTAGCAATAGAATTATACGGCTGAATAATAGAATATAGTACACAATGCGACTGTACAAGACAATGTAAAGAGTACCAGAAAGAATCACAATTCAACAGTTTCAAATATCTTAACCAGCTCTTTCCTTAGAATGAAAGCTCATGAACCACAACAATCACCTCAAAACTTTCATAGTGTGAAAGAAGTACTCAAGACATCAAATCTAACAGCACGACAACACCCTTCGTGCATTTATCACATCCTCACCATATATGCGTAAAACGATACCAACCAAATGATAGAAAAACCGATAATAGAAATGACAAGAAAGGGAATATGCAAGCAGTAATAATAAACGAGAATGTGCAGAAGAACATTAGTAACATACTAAGCAGAAGGCATAGAGTTAATGACCACAATTAGGAAAATGGTTATAATTTCATCTAACTAGCATGATGGAGGCGTGAAGATGGATATAACATTTAAGAGAAGGGGAAAGGGATACATGTTCTTTATAATGCAACAAATAGAGACATGAATGGACAACATGGAATAAGACTCGTACTTAAGTGCAACGAAATAGATATGACATGGGTGCAGTCATAACAGTAGAAAGTAGACATGATGTTTACAAATTAAACAAGTAGAAGGCATAGGCAACACATCAATGATTGAGATAAAGAATAAGGACAGAATAGTGACACAAGTCACATAAGAACTATAAGTACGACAGTAACAATACAAGGTAAGTCATGAAGATATATGCAAGAAAAGAATATCATACCATAATGCATGTCCCTCGTCCTTACTTGCACGGAAACACCCATCGTGCCATGGACTCGCAAAGATACGAAAGGTATAAAAATACAAATGCAATGGCACGACATCACCCTTCGTACTTTTACTCAAAATGACATGGCACGGTATCACCCTTCGTACTTTTACTCTCAATAACATGGAAGTACATCACCCTTCGTGCTTTTACTCTCAATAATATGGCACGGCATCACTCTTTGTGCTTTACACTCAATGATATGGAACATCATTACCCTTCGTGCTTTACACTTTTTCTCACATGATAATGAATATAAACAATGGCACGACATCACCCTTCGTGCTTTACACTCTTCCTCACCAAGAATATAAATCTCAATAAAATAGTCAGGCAGGAAATATAAATAACATCGAGGAGAGTGTCAAACGAATATTCCAAACAAATTCTCAATACTTTCCAAGCCAACAATGATTCAATGAATTCTCAAGGCCATATAATTCAAGTACTTCCACAAATCACACGGTTTTGTCAACAACACAAGCACGGAATCTAGCAACTCAAAATATCGGCCATAGCAACGTATTAATGATTGTGCATAGAGATGTCCGAATTAGACACATCAATGTATTCTTAGAATTTCCATCAAATTGATTAAGTTATATTAGGATAAGTCTCGACTCTAACATTTTACACTACGTTCTAAATATCTAGAAGTCAAGTGAGGCATAAAGCAAGAAGGTTATGAAATTCTAAAAGGCACAATTATAACATAACCTACTCCCGATCATGATTAACCCTGGCACATACACATACGCTCGTCAGCTCATACATGTATCACCGCATGTAGCAAACAATAGCAATTAGGAGGAAAAACTCCCTCAACAAAGCTAGGCAAAACACTTACCTCAATTCGGCTAACTCCACACTCAAGTTTCACCTTTCCTTTATAAATTCATCTCCACTCATCTCAATCTAGCCCAAGACGACTTGAATACATCACACAATGCAAGAAGAAATAATTTCAATTAATAAAGCTATGATTTTTATTCAATTTCTAAAAAGTCAACTACCCGGGCCCACACCTTGGAATCCGATAAATTTTATAAAAGTCGAACACCCACTTTGATACGATTTCAACCATACAAAAACTATCAAGTTCTGAAACCAATTCGCCCTTCAAATCATCAATTTACATTTTGAAAACTTTCTTCAAAAACCACCATTTTCCCCAACTCAAAACAAAATTTAAATGACAAAATAAAGATAAAATCAAGGGATATAATAAATTCTAGGTGAAGAACACTTATCCAATTGATTTGCTTGAAAACCCCACAAAGAATCGCTCAAAACCGAGCTCTACAAGTCAAAATGTGACAAAAATGGTTTAACCCTCGATTTGGGATTATATTCTGCCTCCCAAGTGTTTATGCATCGCAAATGCGGAGATACGGTCGCGATCGTGAAGAAGAAAAATGAAGGCTGTTCAGTTTGGTCATCGTGAACGCGATGACAAGCTCGCGAATGCGGAGAAGGAAAACATGACGGCTCACCATTGGCCTACACGAACGCGAGGATAGGCACGCGAACGCGAAAGAGGAAAAAATATAAGTACGCATTCTCGGACAGAAGAATGCGATCGGGTAGGAGGAATGGTCATCAGTGCCCAGGGCCTGGTTTGCACTACGTGAACGTGGGAGAGAGCATGCGAACGCGATGAACAAATGTTCCCTCCTCCAAGATTACTCATCGCGAACGCGGAGGAGCAGACGCGTACGCGAAGGAGAAAACCAGATAGCAGATAGCAGTAGTCCAAAAATAGAAGGAAATGGCCCGTAGCCCATCCGAAACATACCCGAGACCACCGGGACCCCGCCTAAACACACATACAAGTTCTATAACCTAAAACGGACTCGCTCGGGGTCTCAAATCATCAAAATAACCTCTAAAACCACGAATCGAACGCCAAGACGCATGAAGATCAAACTTAAACTTCAAGAACTTCTATAATCTCAACCGAGCGTCTGAACCATATCAAATAAACTCTGATTGGCCTCAAATTTTGTACACAAGTCACATTTCCTATTATAGACCTATTCCAACTTCCAAAATCGGAGTTCGACCCCGATATCAAAAAGTCCACTCCCGGTCAAACCTCTAAAAATCCAACTTTCGCCATTTCAAGATTGATTACACTACGGACCTCCAAATTACAATTCGGACGCGCTCCTAAGCCAAAAATCACCCAACGGAGCTAGCGGAACTGACGAAACTCCATTTCGAGGTCAAATGTTAAAAAGTCAAACTTGGTCAATTCTTCCAACTTAGAACTTTTACCTTGAAGTTCATTCTTCCAAACTGATTCCGGATAACTTGAAATCCAACATCGACGATTTTCGCAAGTCATAATACACCATGCGGAGATACTCGAGCCCTCAGAACACCAAGCGAAGTGCAGATACTCAAAACGATATGTCGGGTCGTTACATCTCTACTATATAAAGAGGAACCCTGTTCATTTGTGAGACATCATAGTATCACAATCATTATTGTATACGAATTATGTCTTACGTTACTCCTGAGAAATACAAGCATTCAACTTTTTTATTTTCTCTTAACTCTTTACAGTTCTTATTGTTCTCACTATTCTTGACACTTGATCTCGAGCCTAATCTAGATCGGGGTCGATAACTTGCGACTACACTGGTTTGATCCATTTTAATCGTTTAATTTCTTTATTTATTTAGCTATTCACCAATTGGCATTGAATTTGATCACACATCCTTATAACCACATTACAAGTTTAATTATTTCTCGTATTTTGAGGTAAATAGTTTGGCGCCCACCATGGGGCTAAGGATAATAGTGATTGTTCAGTGTTAATTCTGGTATAACACACTATTTTACGCTTGTTTCTTGTCAAGAATTTTGTTTTCAGGATAAATCATGTCAAACTTACAAAACACAGTTGCACATGGTGACAACGACCTCGGACTCCACAGGGAGAATGAGAATGGTATCGCTCCAGGAATCGAGGTTCCACAGGATGATCTCGGAGGAGCACCGTCCGCCAACCCGGTCAATATCGGTTCACATATTGCTTTGAATGCATATTTAGGAGGGGACCCCGATGAAATCGTACGCAGAGAGGGTCGAACTGACGGTCGAGGTACTCAGGGCAGAGGAGACGAAGGTGTTAGTCTCCAACTTATATTTTAATGTTGTGAGCCCAACAAAACGCCATTGCCCAGTTGCAAAATCAGCACATGACTCCGAATAGGGTCGAACTAGAGGCTACTCGACCCTGCTATAATGAGAGTGCTCGAGGAGCTCACTAAGAGAGTAGAATCGGGAGGGAAAAAAATCGAAGCCAACGACAAGAAGATGGAAACCTATAACTCTAAAGTTGATCTGATTCCAGGGGCACCACCAGTCCTAAAGGGAATGTAATCCAAAAAGTTTGTGCAAACACTAGTCCCTACAAGTGCGGTTTCAAAGCCCATACCAAAGAAGTTCAGGATGCCCGATATACCAAAATACAACGGGACCTCGGACCCCAAGGAGAACATTAGCTCGTATACGTGTGCTATCAAAGGAAATGATTTGGAAGGCTATGAAATCGATTCAGTATTGCTAAAGAAATTCGGGGAGACCCTGTCGAATGGTGCTATGATTTGGTATCACAACTTGCCACCGAACTCTATCGATTGGTTCACCATGTTGGCAAATTCATTTGTAAAGGCACACTCTGAGCTATAAAGGTTGCAATGAGAAAATCAGACCTCTTCAAGGTGAAGTAGAGGGATAACGAGATGCTAAGAGAGTTCGTATCTTGATTCCAATGGAACGTATGAAGTTGCCTCCTATTACCGACGATTGGGCTGTTTAGGCTTTCACCCAGGGATTAAACGAGCGGAGTTTGATTGCATCACGCCAACTTAAACAGAATTTGATAGAGTACCCGGTTGTGACTTGGGCAGTGTTCATAACCGATATCAATAAAAAAATAGAGTCGAGGAAGATTAACTTGGAACCCCCTCAAGTTCAGTGTTTCCTAATCGGTCGACAGGTAAAAACCAAAGAGATGTTGATAGAGAATCAAGGTAGAATAAAGATCGGTATCAACCATATGCTTCAGAAAGAAGGAATAACCATCAGGGGACGTAGTTCTATACGGAACGATCGGAGGGGTGATCGAGGACAGAATTCTCGGGGACTCATGAGCAAAACTGGATTCGACAAATATGCAGACCCCACAGACGCACCCCGATTATCGGAGTACAATTTCAGTGTCGATGCGTCGGGTATTGTATCAACCATCGGTAGGATTAAAGACACTAGGTGGCCCAGACCTATACAAACCGATCCTTCTCAAGAGAATCCAAACTTGATGTGCAAATACCATGTCACGCATGGCCATAGGACTGAAGTCTACAGACAGTTGAGAGAGGAAGTAGCTTGATTGTTCAACGAGGTCCATCTTCGATAATTCCTCAGTGATAGAGCCAAAAATCACTTTAGGGAAAGAGACGCCAACAGAAAAAACGAACAAGAAGAACCTCAGCATGTTATCCACATGATCGTCGGCGGGGTCGACATCCCACAAGGACCTGTCTTCAAACGTACCAAAGTATCGATTACAAGAGAAAAACGAACCCGAGACTATATGCCCGAAGGCACCTTAACATTCAATGACGAAGAGACGGAAGGCCTCTCTCAACCGCACAACGACGCCCTGGTAATTTATTTTGCTAAATACAATTCAAGTTGTTGGTACCCAATTTTTTCCTCATATTTTTTTAAATATGTATATATAATTTCAAAATAGTGCATTTGTACCATCACCTTATTTATAAACATATACAAGCATTTTTCATGATTTTATATGGTTTTTAAAGGTTTTAAATCAATTTAATCCTACATTTTTATCATATAAATATCTATTGATTACCTTATAAATTATTTTTATGATGATTTTATCATCTACATTTTTTATTTATACTCATATTAGGTTTTAAATATTTATTTATATTTGTTAAAATTATATTTGCATTTTTCTAGGCTAAATTGCACAATTTGCAATAATAGCCCATATGTGCTCATAATTACTTTATTTATGAAAAAAATAACTTTTATATTTTTATAATGTTAAACAATTATTTTTAATCATTTTCATGCACAAATAATATATTTTGTTATTTATCTATTATTTTTATAAATTATTATCTATTAAAATTGGATATTTAAAATCTGGCCCTATCTGTAACTAATTCGAACCTAAAACTACCCAAACCAGCCCAAGCCCAATACCCCTAACTCAATTAGCCATACCCATTCATTAAACCCAATCCCAATCCGCCTATCCTGGCCGTTGATAAAAAAATGAACAACGACCCATAACTAATAACCCCTTTCCCTTATATCCCTCCTCTCTACCCCAATCCTCACTCCTCAAAGACCGCCGCCCTCATCTCCCCTCCCTGTTGAACCCTAACGCCGTCGCACCCAAATCCTCCAAAAATCCTTGTTCTAATGGGATTCTTCCATTACTCCCTTACCATTCTAGGGTTCTTCCCTTATTTGGTGCCAGATTCTGGAATAACTTGGGTACTTGCCTAAATATGGTGAGTATCCCGGTTTGATTCCGTCCAAATCTGTGTTTACCCTTTTTGAATCTGGACAATCTCAAGTCCAAGTACGTTATTCATGATGATTGTCTCATATCTCTCTTAATTCACACTAAGCCTTAAAGGTTAGGGTTTAAGATCCTCTTTGATTTGAACAAAATCAGGTTCAAACTCTGTCTTTTTAACATTTTTCTCGTCTATATTTGCTCTATTTCTTACGGATCTGTGGATTTTTGCCGATTTTGTGACCTACCTAATTTAGGGTTTCAAACCCCTTTTGCTTGAACTAAAACTGGTTCGATTATAAGTTTCCTTTTTAATAAGTTCCTATATATGTATATTTTGTACTAATATGTGTTCATTTTATTTATTCTTGCTGATTTGGTGTTTTACCCAAAATTAGGGTTTCAGTCTTTTTTTTTACTCGAACTAATTTGGTCCAATCCCTGTTTACATTCGTTTTGTGTATTAATATATGATTCTTTGTCATTATTCTCTGCTAATTTTGGGAGTTTGCCTAATTTATGGTTTCCGACCTTTGTTTTACTTGAACCAAATCTGGTTCAACTGAATATTCCTTTTTACGATGTTCTCTTGTCTGCATTATGTGATTCCTTACCTTATTTTTCTGCTGGTTTTGTGCATTTCTTACCTAAAATTTAGGGTTTAACATTACTGACCTCAATATTTAAATGAGTTTTATTTAATTCTAAGAGGAGGACATTATTCGAACCCCTCCCCATTCCCCTTTGAAATAAATTTAGACCTCGAATCTTTTCATTCATATTCTCTCTAGAAATATTCTGTGCTTTTGATTCCTGGCCGACTGGAAGCCAAGGCCAGAAATCCTCAAATGTTCTTCTGTTGGTGACAATTGCTACATTTGTTGGATTCCTTTTTCATGTTTCACCTTAACTGGTGAGTTGCTGAATCCTTTGTTATTCTATTATGATCACCTGCTTAATGTGTTACTGTTATTAAACCCTGTTGTCTTTAATGATATTACCTGTATTTGAGACATATTGAATTTAGTTTGAATCTGCCTAACTCTGTATAATCTAGGGTTGTTCTTTAGCATTAAAGTGCCTTCAATGTTTAGTTAAATATGCCTTAACATATTCATCCGTTTGTTTATTGAACCTGCCATCATGTGATTTGTTTAGTTCTATGCTCACTATGATACCTCTGCTAAATTGTTTAATCAGTTCTTACTACTAATTAATGTGTTCCTGACCTACTGTTAATCAATGAGCTTTCTTCCTATGACTTAGTTTGACCTGAAGCCTTTATTATCTTTGTGAAATATGTCTATGAACTGATCATATTAGCATGTGATTGTGTTAATTAAAAACTTGATTAGATCTTCCTAGGTTCACATGTGTTGCTTGTATTCTATGTGTGATTTTGTACCTCTCTAATCCCATCCTACTCTCCTGAATCCTCACCATTTGCTGGCTGAAAGCCAAAGCAATTTAAGTTTTATCCCTTGGACTCCCTAGTGTGAGCATTGCTCAGGGTTCATATGAGACCCTCGTGAACTCTGACACACTAGGATTTGGTCCCTAGTCTTCCTTGAACTGTTCTGATCATTCTTCTCTAGTGTGAGCATTGCCTTGGGTTCTCGAATCCTTTGGGAACTTTGTCACACTAGAGATTTTGGTTCTGTATGCTTATCCTTGAGATATGGGTGAATCATTCATTGTTGGTTGTTGTGTATCAATAAACATGAGCTTTTGGAGCTATTGTGAGTTGAAGGCCTGGCCTGTCCAGGTGTATTTGGGCCTGCTGCAGGCTTCCTATAGTTTATATACTTTGTAATTCATTCATTCAATTTTGGTCTGTAATAATTATTTGTAATAACATTGTGGTATTAGTAAAATGGGAAGCTAGGTTTATATTAACATTTTGTATGGGAATGGGTAGAAATCCTGCTTATAGGTGTTTCATTTTATTCAAATACACTCTGCTATTGTGTTAGATAACCTGTCAATAGGTGTTTATTTGCTAAAATAAGCTCTGTAGATATCCTGCCTATTTTGCTTTTACATGATTAGAAACCATGCATATAGGAAATAAAATAATCAAAGTTCAATTTACATTGCAGCATGTTCAAATCTGCCTCTTTAGAAATCGTGCCTATAGGTTTAATTGATTGTCATACTTGCTCATTTAATATACATGCCTATAAGAACTAAAACCAGTTTCAATCGTCGAAGGTAGGAATCATGTCGATAGGGTAATTACCATATGTGTTAAGCGCTAAAATTAGGCTTTAAAACACTGTCTCGTTGAACACCATTAGAAAGCATGCCTATAGGAACAACTGAGTAATTCTGAATATCTCCCGTTGCTTATCATTGCATAATACTGAGTAAATCACCTAGATAACATGTTTAGGTTTTTAACCGCTTATACTTATCATCAGTAGGCAACTGTGAAGTCACTTAGAAATTACTTTGCATAACTGCTAGAATTGATTAAAATCTAGAATCACATAGAGATCATGTCTATAGGACCTAATAACTCTAATTGTGGAAACTGTCAAAACGCTTAATTTGTTTGCGTGCATTTGCTGCCTAATGTGTGGAGGCTAATCTAAGCCCCTATTTGCTTTTATATGAAAGTCCAACTTGTTTTTGTATGTCACCTAGTTTTACCATTTTGAGCAACCTAAGTTGAGTCTAGAACCATCCAAAATAGAGGTCCAAATGCCTCCCGGGCCATAGGTAAGGGACGGGTAGCGCACTCATAGGGTACGATTTAGAATTGATTAGAGCGCTTTAGGTAAATAACTTAAAGATAGTAATCGGGTAGCAGGAGATAATAGTCTGTGCCCGCTGAATAATATGAGTGACACCCCCGTCTTTAGGGAGTTATGAAGTATTATTTATGTTGCACGGGGTGATCCTTTAGGCTAAAAAACTTAGGACCCGTCCCATTCCTATTAAATTAATTCCTTCTCTTCTCTATTAGACTAATTCATATGATTTGAGTTTGGCCGGGACCCACCGTTGTGGACCTCGAGGAGTGCCTAACACCTTCTCCTGAAGGTAATTTGATCCCTTACCTGACTTTGGTGATGTAAACTAGTAAACCCGAGTCATTTGCAATAGGTTCCCTAACACACCTTAATTCGTTAGGTGGAGACTCTATTTTAATAACCCTTCCTCCCCTTTTAAAAGAGTTGTCAATGTCGAAACCCGATTTCGCGAGAAAAAGGGGGCGCGACAGCATGGCGACTCTGCTGGGGATATCCTTAGGCTCTTACCATAACGAACTTGGTTTGTGTGAATTAGTCTCCCTCGATAAGCATGCCTTTGTTATTTCTATTCTTAAATTCACCATCTATTTGCTACATGCACACCCCTTTCCCTATTATCCTTTTATATGCAATTCTTCGTTTAATCTTGATATAATATGCAAATCGTATTCGCCGTGTTCAATATTTATGTCTTTCCCAATCCCCACCCCTTTTTACCGCTTTATTATAATTTTTCCATTATCCAAACTAACTCCTTCCTTGTTTTTCCTTTCTTTTATGTCTTTACAAATATTAAATACCGCATTTATCGCTTTCATCATGTAAAATACTTGACAAGATGTTGTTTTACTTTTTGCATAATTACATGATCTACATCATATTCCACTCGTGCGTAATTAATACCATAGCGGCACTTGATGAGTGTTCGCACTCTTACTATATTACCCTTTTAAATTTGAAAAGGCTTATTTGCGGTAAAACTAGTTGATCAGCGGTGCAGTCGACAGTTTCGTGCCTTTCCCTCTCAAATTGTTCGCTTGAGGGTACCTGTTTAGACTTCTATAGAAAAACCCTACTCTGATATTAACTGTGCATGCATCATGTCCAAACCTAGCATGGGTTAGTATGTTGTCCGCATAATAACCCTCTAAGAAAAGCCTTGTCCAAAGCCTATCAGGATTTCCATAATCCCAACGGGCGTGATCATGATATGTGCATTATTTGGAGAAAATGTGCCAGTATGATAATCATTAATGTGTAAGTAGTCAAACCTGAATGGGAAAAGGGCTAACTTTGTTTATTTTGCAGAAAATGAGGCACAAAGTCCCTAGGTTCGGCATGGTCCGAAGTATCCCACCTTTATTGCTAGATTGGTGGGAAAATCTCTCGCCAAGCGACAAAAATCATGTGAAGAGGGTTCTCATAAATTTACCCTTCTTGCTAGACATTCAGCCAAACAATGTACTGATCGAGGCTGCTACCATGTTCTGGGACGAAAAGAGGGTCGTTTTTCGTTTCGGTAATGTAGAGATGACTCCCCTTCTGGAGGAAATAGGAAGTTTTACCGGGCTACCCTGGGATATTCCTGGTCTGTTGGTGCCGGAAAATCGCACTTCTAGGGGGTTCTGAAAATGATGGGTCTTAGAAAGAATGATGAGTTAGTATGCTTGAAGAAGTCCTACATACCTTTCGACTTCCTTTACGAGCGTTATGGGAACAACACATCCTACCGTATTTTTCATGATGAGTTTACCATCACTTCCCTGGGCTGGACTCATCGTCAGGTTTTTGTGTTCAGCATCTGTTTTCTGGGTATGATAGTATTTCCAATCCAAGGAGACATGATTCACACTTGTTTGGCTATGGTAACCAAGGCTTTAATGGAAGGGATTAAGGGACAGACTTACACTATCGTCCTAATGATCGTAGAAGAAATATACTGAGCCCTGGACCGTTGCAAGAAGGGATTCAAACATTTCGAGGGTTGCAATTTGTTGCTGCAGATATGCTTGTTGGAGCATCTTCAAAGAGGAAAGTACCATCAGGAATTTCCACGAATACCATGGAATGACCACATAACTTTCCACCATCCAAAAAGAATGACTTTCATCCCGGATAGGTTTGCACAACCGGAAAACGCTGTGGATTGGGTACACTTCTTCAGCAATCTAACTTATGACAGGGTCCATTAGATGTTCAAGTGGTTCCCTACTAGCGAGTTCATCATCAGGTCCAGGGATGTTCCTCATTTGGTGCTGATTGGGTTGAGGGGTATATATCCTTATGTTCCTATCAGATTCATGAGATAGGCTGGGAGAAAACAAGTCATACCGCGAGTCTCCAAGATGAGTCATTATATAGCAGACTTTCAAGATGATGCCATTCCATACAAGTGTGAAGCCCAACACATGTGGCATCTGAAGATTATTATGGAGAAGGATACCATCGAACCAGATTGGTACCACTTCGGTCATATGTATTTATACCTATCATGGTTGGATGATGACATAGGGGAAAATTCGAGCCATGGATCAGTCAAGGAAACAGGGTCATAGATGAAGCTGCCGAAGCACAGGTGAAATACAAGAGGTTGCCAAGAGAATCCTTAAGTCTGAGGCCAAGCATTTGGAACAACACAAGGTAGACATGGAATCAATCAATGAATGGAGGGAAATTGCTACAAAATCAACGGAGAGGTTGGAATACTTGGAGTAGGGTCTGATGGAACTTGAAGGAAAGATGAGGAAAAGGATCGTGGATTGTCAGAATACAGAGGGCAACAAAAGAGGACACCTAGCAAGGGCGTATATGCTGCTGGACATGCGCGACCTAGGGAATCTGATCGATGGTCCATTATGACAGGGTCCATTATTGTTTACTTGTTTTTCTAGAGTCGTTTCACAAATTGATTGTAATAAGGAAAATGCCATTAGCAACTCCTTTTATTATTGTTGTTAAAGAGGTTTTACTTATTTATTACACTAATGAAATGAGGCAATTATCGGCATTAAGTTTCTCCAAATCTACGTGTCGCTATGCCTACCCCAGGCACAATGAGGTCCCCAAAATTAGGACGCGAATTTATGATACATGTTTAAATACTGCAAATATCTTTTCCAAAATTACTTACTGACTTGTTTACCTTTTGCTTTTTCTTTGTTTGGATTATTCCTATCCCCTAAGGTTGGTTCCTGCATACTAGCATCATCAGCATATCATACCAGATCCAGAGGTCCTCCACCTCCTCCTCCTCCAAGTGATCCTAAAAGTAAGGGAAAGTCTAAGATGGATGATATGAGTGGTATCAGGAAAGATAACGCTGCGCACATAGAGAATGTTGAAACTTCAGATGGTCGGAGTACTCCGGCATAGAATGATTTGGTTCTACGTCTGGAGCAGAAAATATTGGAATTGCAAGGGGAACTTGAGCATGTCTGCAACTTGGAAAACCTCTCCCTCACTCTAAACGTCCCAGATATTAACCAACAAAACTCCCAAAACCCAGCACCTCCTCAAAACACACCAAGCCAACATCCACAAAATCCTCCCGCACCTCACCAATACGCCACACCCCATGAAAATCCTAACCCTCCCCCAGTACCAACTCCTTCCCAACACCAACACCTTCCAACTCAGTACCCGCAAACTACTACCTACCATACTCCCCAAAATACACTACAACCTAACCGCGATACTTAGAATTCAACTAATGATCACCATTACACTCAAACCCCCGGTATCCACCAAAACAACCTCATATATGTAGAAATCTTACCTCACCCCACTCAACAAAACCCATACATACCAGAATCCTTCGAGAAGGACCTGCTCATCAAGAATATGGCAGAGGAACTTAAGAAGCTCACAAGCCGAGTCCAGGGTGTCGAAGGAGGTAAAGGAATTGAGGGTTTGAATTATGAAGATTTTTGTATTCAGCCAGTCGTAGAACTGCCCGAGGGTTACAAACCTCCTAAGTTCGAGATGTTTGACGGAACAGGTGACCCAAAATGCATCTAAGAACATACTGCGACAAACTCTTAGGAGTTGGGAAAGATGAGAGGATTCGCATGAAGCTGTTCATGAGAAGTCTCACTGGAGACGCCATATCTTGGTACATAAGTCAAAATACCAAGAAGTGGGTTAGCTGGGTGAGCATGGCATCAAACTTCATGGATCGATTCAGGTTTAATACGGAGAATGCACCAGACGTCTTCTACATATAGAATCTCAAGAAAAAACCAATGGAGACTTTTCGCGAGTATGCTACTCGGTGGAGATCAGAAGCTGCAAAAGTAAGGCCGGCATTGGAAGAAGAGCAGGTGCACAAGTTCTTTGTCTGAGCCCGAGACCCACAATACTACGAAAGGTTAATGGTTATCGATAATCACAAATTCTCCGACATCATCAAGCTTGGGGAAAGGATTGAAGAAGGGATCAAGAGCGGAATGGTAACTAATTTTGAGGCCTTACAGGCTACAAACAAAGCATCGCATTTAGGGGGTATATCAAAGAAGAAAGAAGCAGGGACCGTGATGGTAGCCCAAGGTCCAAAATCTCCTCTTACGTACCAAACACCTCCACCCACATATCAGCCTTCACCTCCCAGATATCCACAACCCGTCACTGCCTACCACACTTATAACACCCAGCTAGCATATTATCACTTATCGCCAGCCCGCCAAAACTATTAGAAACCCAGACCAAACTTCGTCGGCAGGCCACCTAGACAATACATTCCTATTGCTGAACCCATCAATCAATTATACAAGAGACTGAAAGTTTTTGGATATGTCACCCCTATTCTCGTTGTTGCCATGGAAAACTATTCTCAATGGGTCAATCCAAATAAAATATGTGCCTACCATTCCGGCATGAAGGTTCATACCATCGATGAATGTCGCACTTTGAAAGACAAGATCCAGACATTAATTGATACCAAGGTCATACAAGCAAAGGAGGTTGCACCTAACGTCCGCAACAATCCTCTCCCGGATCATAGGGGTGAGAGATTCAATGTGATAGAGACTGAGGAAGAATGGGACCTGGAAGGGTCAATTGGTATTATTCGAGAAGGGGATGACCCAATGAAACCTTCAGTCACCCTTTCTACTATTTTGGTACATATACAATCATCGGTGGAAGTCGAAGAGCTACACCGACCCCGTTCGAAGTGGAAACAGCACTTACTGCTGCACCTGCTCCATTTGAAGTAGAAGTAACCACACCCTTCATTGTGACAGTAGCATCCACACCGCCCTTTAAGTCCAATTCCGTATCCAAGGACTATGTTGTAGAAACCAGGAGGAAAGAAGCCGTCTCCAAGCAGCCCATCATTGAAACTAGGGGTGTGCATTCGATTTATCGATTCAATTTTGACCCTTATCAATAATTAATTATTGATTATTGATTTGTACATATTCGTATCGTTATCGTTTCAATAAGGTTTCAATTTTTTCGTTTTCGATTTATCGATTTTTGGGGCTTATCGATTCGGTTATCGATTACACCAATAAGAAAATTTGCGGGATTCCACGGAAAGTATATCGCTATAAACATGCCTAACTAATATGGACAAAAAAGCTAAAATAAGACGAACACGGTTTATAACATAAAAATCGTGTCAACTAGCACATGCAACGCGAAATATTCAAATCAAATCACCAAATCAAATTGGTGATTTTCACATATTTTCGGTAATCTTGTGCTGGAGCTCCATAATGTCCATCTATAAATAGATTTGGCAAACTGATATTTGGGAGTAACTTTTTGCATCAATAGTAATAAAACCACCCAAAATATTTATATATTTACCTGAAAGCGTTTCTTTCTTAAATATACCCAAAAACAAATTTCTGTAGTAGTTTGAGTCTGTATAGAAATATACCTTTTCTTGTTGTTTTCGTCAGCTCTGAGCAGGCCACTCTTTCTAGCCTCTGGGCGCTCGCAAGCCTCAGAAAAAACCCGCTTGAGTTCTTGAGTCCAATCACCAAGTTGCCGGATGTGAATGTTCAAGTAGTCATCCCCAAGAGCTGAAGTAATGGAAAAAAGGAGCTGATGTAATGGAAAATGGATGCCTGTATATTCAGCACGTAGAGTTACAGTAGATAAGCATTGTGAGGAAACTAATTTTCAGAAATAGACAGGAGCAAAAATCCACGGCCTAAGAATTTGTAGAGGAAATAATAGGGTTAAGGACTTAGGGTAAAGGAAAGGGTATTATAGAATAAGAGTATATTTGTCTTTTTAGTATATCTTATCGATTTATCGATAAACCAATAACCGAAGAGGACAAAATCGAAATCGAAATCGATAACTCGATAAGGAAAATTTTGAAATCGAAATCGATAAATAGATAAACTGATAACAAATAATCGATTCGATTTATCGATAAACCGATTCGAATGCACACCCCTAATTGAAACTGTCCTGGATGATCTTTGGAGAAAGGTGAAAGCGAGAGAATATTCTGTGGTAAACCATCTGAACAAAACTCCTGCTCAGATATCCATCCTATCATTACTGTAGAATTCCGAGGCACATAGGAATGCCTTGATGAAGGTACTGAAAGAAGGTTACATACCTAACAATATCACCAGTGGGGAGATGGCTAACATGGTAGGGAAAGTACTGTAGATCCACAAGATCACCTTACATGAAGACGAACTGCCACCGGAGGTATTAAGCCACAACAGGGCGCTGCACATCACGGTACAATGCGAGGATAAGTTCATTGCTAGGATTTTGATAGATGGAGGGTCCAATCTCAACATCTGTCCGCTGACAACTCTGAAAAGGTTGGGTAAAGGTTTGCATGAAATACGAGCAGGGACTATGAATGTGAAGGCGTTCGATGGTTCTTAAAGGCCACAATTGGGGAAACCAATATATGCTTGCAGATGGGCCCGACTTGGTTTGATGTTGAATTTCAAGTGCTAGAAATATCCGCCTCATACAATCTGTTGCTGGGACGACCTTGGATACATGTCGTCGGGCCGTGGATTCTACTTTGCACCTGGTTGTAAAGTTCGAATGGAATCATCAGGAAATGATCATTCATGAAGACGGGAGTAATCCCATTTACACCTACCAAACTATTCCGATCGTGGAAAATAGAAGGAATTTAGGTGGGGAGACTTATCATCGCATCGAGGCGTCAATGCAATTGAGAAAGACAAGTGGTGGAGCAACAAAATAGAAAGCATACTAGCATGGGCAGGGTATGAGCCCTCTAAAGGGCTCAAGAAGAACCTCTAAGGCATTACCAAACAGATATATCTAAAACATCATGGCACGACCTTTGGACTTGGATATCAGTACACCTCGCAGGAATATGATGATTGGTCGCCGCCATGGCTTGGTCCTTATTACATTTGAGCCAATCCTCTCATCAGGCCGACATGATATGGGGATCTGAAGAAGATGAAGTTCTAGCTGGCTTAAGGAACCTGTTCTTGGAAGATGAAGACATGGATTGCAGTGTGATAGTTGAGTAGGAGGAGGAAGAAGGCCTCGTCATCCAGACAGTGGAGAAGGGAGCTGTTCTTAGAAACTGGACCGCCACACCATCCAGGGGAAGACGAGTCCGGTGCGTTACTATTTCTTACCTTGATGAACCAACGACTGTGACATGTAATGAGACAACTCAACATAAGAATAATGACTCGGAAGAGATGGAAGAAGAAGATGTGATACCTAAGGAAATCGTTAGAGAAGTTGAGAATTTTGAGAACAAACCTAAGTCCTACCTGGACGAGACTGAGGTAGTCAACTTGGGAGATTCTGAAACCTCCAAAAATACTCGCATAAGCATTCACTTGTCACCATCATAGAAGGAAGAGTACACTCATTTCCTGAGAGAGTATGAGGACATTTTTGCATGATCGTATGACGATATGACCGGGTTGAGCACATCCATGGTGGCTCACAACCTACCTACCAATCCAATGTGTCCACCAATAAAGCAAAAACTCAGAAAGTTCAAACCAGACATGAGTATGAAAATCAAGGAAGAAGTCACCAAGCAAATCAAAGCTAAGGTCCTCAGGGTAGTTGAATATCCAACTTGGTTGGCCAACATTGTGCCGGTTCCAAAGAAAGATGGGAAAGTCAGGGTGTATGTCGACTATCGAGATTTAAACAGAGCAAGTCCCAAAGATGATTTCCCACTACCAAATATAAACATATTGATCGACAATTGTGCCAAGCATGAAATCCAATCCTTTGTTGATTGCTTCGCGTGTTATCATCAGATTTGGATGGACGAAGAGGACGCATAGAAGACAACTTTCATCACGCCGTGGGGAGTGTATTGTTACAAAATGGTGTTGTTTGGTTTAAAGAATGTTGGGTCCACCTACATGAGGGCCATGACAACCATTTTCCATGACATGATACACAAGGAGATAGAAGTATATTTGGACGACGTCATCATCAAATCCAAGAAGTCCACAAATCACATAGTAGATTTGCGAATGTTCTTTGACCAGCTGCGGAAGTAAAACCTGAAACTGAACCCCGCAAAATGTGCCTTTGGAGTTCCTGCCAGAAAATTGTTAGGTTTCATTGTCAGCCGCCGAGGAATTGAGTTAGACCTGTCAAAAGTCAAAGATATCAAGGAGTTACCACCACGAAAGAACAAGAAGGACGTGATGAGTTTCTTGGGACGTCTCAACTACATCAGCCGCTTCATAGCGCAATCAACTATAATATGTGAACGAATTTTCAAAATGCTTAAGAAGGATGCCGCCAACAGCTAGACTGAGGATTGTCAGAAGGATTTTGACAAAATCAAGGAATACCTGTCCACACCACGAGTCCTAGTCCAGCCAGAACCTGGTAGACCAATACTACTCTACCTTTTCGTATTAGATGGGCCTTTCGGTTGTGTCTTGGGACAACATGACGAGACAGAGAGAAAAGAGGAGGCTATATATTATCTAAGCAAGAAGTTCATACCCTACGAAGCATGGTACTCTCTGCTAGAACGCACTTGTTGTGCTCTGACATGGATAGCCCAGAAATTGAGGCACTACTTCTGTGCTTATACCACATATCTCATATCGAGAATGGATCCACTGAAGCATATCTTTAAGAAGCCTATGCCTACAGGAAAGCTGGCCAAATGGAAAATATTGTTGAGTGAGTTTGGCATCATATATGTAACCCAGAAGGAATTCAAGGGACAAGCATTAGCAGATCATCTTATAGAGAGTCCAGTAGGAAGAGAATACGAACCACTAAAAACGTATTTTCCTGACGAAGAAATGTCATTCGTAGGAGAAGATATTGTTGAAGCCTACGATGGTTGGAGAATGTTTTTCGACAGAGCTGCAATTTTCAAGGAGTCGGTATCAGAGCCGTTTTGGTGTCAAAAACCGGTCAACACTGACCGGTGTCCGCAAAAGTCAGGTTTTCGTGCACCAACAATATGGCGGAGTATGAAGCCTGCATATTAGGGCTCAATTTGGTTGTCGACATGAATATTCAGGAATTGCTGGTAATTAGTGATTCAGACCTGCTGGTCCACCAGGTGCAAGGGGAGTGGGCTATGAAGAACACCAAAATACTGTCATATTTGCATCACGTACAAGAGATGATGAAGAGGTTCACGAAGATAGAGCTCCGACATGTTCCCAGAATCCAGAATAAATTTGCGGATGCACTGGACACTTTGTTCTCCATGATACAACACCAGAAAAGAATTTCATCGATCCCATTCCGGGAATATTTGGCGAAAGGAGAATATCCAGAGCATGCAAACCACTTTCAGAAACGCACACTACAGAAGTTTTCCAACCATTTCTTCAAAGCGAAGGAATTTTTTATAGAAGGACTCCTGATATAGGGCTATTACGGTGTGTTGACGCCAAAGAAGCTTCCAAACTATTTGAAGAGATACACGCCAGAACCTGCGACCTACATATAAATGGTTTCTTCCTAGCCAAGAAGATACTCAGAGGCGGATACTTTTGGATGACTATGGAAATAGACTGCATCAGGTATGTCCAGAAATGTCATCAGTGCTATATACACACAGATATGATATGGGTACCTCCAAATAAACTTAATGCAATAAGCGCACCTTGGCCTTTTGCTACCCGGGGAATGGATGTCATCGGACCGATCGAGCCCACCGCTTCAAACAGGCACAATTTCATTCTAGTGGCCATTGACTATTTCACAAAATGGGTTGAAGCTGCATCTTACAAAGCTGTAACCAAGAAAGTCGTCGCAGATTTTGTCAAGGATCGTATTGTTTGTCGATTCGGGGTTCCAGAATCCATCATCACTGACAATTCGGCCAATATCAACAGTGATTTGATGAAATCCATGTGTGAAACCTTCAAAATCAAGCACAAAAATTCCACAGTATACCGACCCCAGATGAATGGAGCCATAGAGGCCGCCAACAAGAATATCAAGAAGATACTAAGGAAGATGGTAGAGAATCACAAACAATGGCACGAGAAATTACCATTAGCCATATTAGGATACTGTATCACAGTCTGCACGTCAACCGGGAAAACTCCTTACCTATTGGTCTACGATATTGAAGTTGTCATCCCCGCCGAGGTAGAAATTCCTTCTTTGAGAATTATACAAGAAGCTGAACTCAGTGATGCAGAATGGATAAGAAGACACTATGAGAAATTAGCCGTCATGGTAGGAAAAGAATGAATGCGTTATGTCATGGTCAAGTCTGTCAAAACAAAATGTCCAGATCTTTTAACAAAAGGGTCAAACCTAGACAATTCACACCATGGCAGCTGGTGCTGAAACGGATCTTTCTACGTTAAGATGAAGCGAAAGGGAAATTCTCACCCAACTGGCAAGGGCCTTATATGGTTCATATGGTACTAACAGGAGGTACACTCATACTCGCAGAGATGGATGGAGAAATTTGGCCAAAGCCCATCAACTCAGACGCAGTCAAAAGATACTATGTGTAAATTGTTTGCATTTCTTCATATGATATAATTGAACTACGCTTGACCTGATTCCCGTTTAAGAGGGGATACGTAGGCAGCCCTATGGGTTTGGTCACAATACAATAAAATTACCATTTCCCCATAATCAGAAACTGGGGAAGAATTTTGAGGAGGACCCTCAAAATTCTGAAGTAAGTTCAGCCAATGGAACCGTATGCGGAATAGCCAGAAGTTCGTCTAGATAACTGGGGCATAATTTTGAGGAGGACCCTCAAAATTCTATGGCAAGAAGGTCGCAATGTCTCTACTAATATCACAATTATTGGTTCATCTAATCGATTTTTAAATCGTACATATTTTTGAAAACTTTATTTTTAGCCAAATTCTACCCATGGTAACTCGAGTAGGATTCCAACGTGGAGAGGAGCAAATCAAGAAGACAAAGGAACGAACCAACCTCCCCGTAAAACTTACAATATTTCTTTGGATGCAGGAACAAGGAATAGCCGTAAGTGCGCCCGCACCTTAGAATCATTATCTTCATAACGACCAAGCTGCCAAGCGCAAATATATCTCCAGCTAAGAAATATTCTTCCCCCTACTTACTATTTGTCCACTGCATGAGACTAAGCGTTCTCTTAAATCCTGCATAAGGATAAACATTGCCTTCCACTTGCATGAGACTAAGCATTGTCTCAAACCTTGCACGAGTCTAAGACCTACCTCTTCAATTGTATAAGGCTAAGCATGCCTTCCCCCTGCATGAGACTAAGCACTGTCTCAAACCTTGCACGAGGCTAAGCCTTGCCTTCTCAATCGCATAAGGCTAAGCATTGCCTTTCATTTGCATGATACTAAGCATTGTCTCAAACCTTGCATGAGGCTAAGCCCTGCCTCCTCAATCGTATAAGGCTAAGCATTGTCTTTCATTTGCATGAGACTAAGCATTGTCTCAAACCTTGCACGAGACTAAGACCTACCTCCTCAATTGTATAAGGATAAGCATGCCTTCCCCGTTCATGAGACTAAGCACTGTCTCAAACCTTGCACGAGGCTAAGCCTTGCCTCCTCAATCGCATAAGGCTAAGCATTGCCTTTCATTTGTATGAGACTAAGCATTGTCTCAAATCTTGCATAAGGCTAAGCCATGCTTCCTTAATTGCATAAGGCTAAGCATTGCCTTCCCGTTGCATGAGACTAAGCATTGTCTCAAACCTTACATGAGGCTAAGCCCTGCCTCCTTAATTGCATAAGGCTAAGCATTTCCTTCCTATTGCATGAGACTAAGCATCATCTCTCCTTGCATAACCACAAATGTTTCTCTATTCCAAACCTTGCATTATTCTCTTCTTTCGGGGCTAATCTCTATCCCCGACTCTACACAATACTAAGCTTTGTCTTGTTTTATCTCAAACATCATGTCTTTGCATCTCATGGGCTGATATATAGCCAATTTGTCCGAAGGCGTCATAGTCCGAAGGCATCATCCTTATAGCCAGAAGACACCATGCCATTGCCCGAGGATCTCTCAATCTTGCACATCAAAGGCATCATGATTCGGAGGCACCATATTCATATCCCGAGGACATCATTTCATGGACTGCGAATCCTTTACCGCACAATTCATGGCCCAGGACATCATGGTATAAGGACGTCATCTTCACCGTCCAAAGACAATCTCCATGGTCCAAGGGAAACTTGCATCATGTTTCAATTTTTGCGATAATCTATATGCATGATTTGTATTTTGAGTTTGCAGGTGATCCGGTAAGTAACCGTTATCCTAACGAGAGTAATCTTCGCTCCATTTTCCATTCAACGTTCATATCCTTCAATTATTTCAAACGTAACTGATCATCGTCTGCTACCCATTCTCATCTGATACCTACTCAAAGTATCCATAACCATTCTCAATTCTGATTTGTCCTATCAAAAATGTTTTGTCCGTTCTTACAACAACTCCATCGGTGCGTTCCACCGCCGGATCCAGAACTACACATGGCCTGATTCCTGTAAAACCAAGGATATGTAGGCAACTCAGAAACCAGAGTGTGGCCTATGTTTTCAAATCACCCCATTCGGTCAAAATTGGCCGTAATTTCTTTACCCGACCACTATATATATATATACACTTTCAAAATAGTGCATATGAACCATCACTTGATTTATAAATATATACAAGCATTTTTCATGATTTTCTATGATTTTTAAAAACTTTAAATCAATTTATATATAAATATCTATTGATTACCTTATAAATTATTTTTATGATGATTTTATAATCTAAATTTTTTATTTATAGCCATATTAGGTTTTAAATATTTTACTTATATTTGTTAAAATTATATTTGCATGTTTCTAGGCTAAATTGCACAATTTGCAATAATAGCCCATATGTGCTCATAATTACTTTATTTATGAAAAAGTAACTTTTATTTTTTTAGAATGTTAAAGAATTGTTTTTAATCATTTGCATGCACAAATAATATATTTTGTTATTTTTATTTTTTAAATTATTATTTATTAAAATTAGGTATCTAAAATTTGGCCCTAATTCTATTACTAATTCGGACCTAAAACTACCCAGACCAACCCAAACCAGCCCAAGCCCAATATCCCTAACCCAATTACCCATACCCATTCATTAAACCCAATCTCGATCCGCCTAAATCCTGGCCGTTGATAAAAAATGAACAATGGCCCACAATTAATAACCATCTTCCCTTATATCCCTCCTCTCTAACCTAATCCTCACTCCTCAAAGACCGACGCCCTCATCTCCCCTCCCTGTTGAACCCTAACACGCCGCACCCAAATCCCCAAAAAATCCATGTTCTAATGGGATTCTTTCATTACTCCCTTACCATTCTAGGGTTCTTCCCTTATTTGGTGCCAGATTCTGGAATAACTTAGGTACTTGCCTAAATATGGCAAGTACCCCAATTTGATTCCGTCTAAATCTGTGTTTACCCTTTTGAATCCGGACAATCTCAAGTCTAAGTACGTTATTCATGATGATTGTCTCATATCTCTCTTGATTCACACTAGCCTTAAAGGTTAGGGTTTAAGATCCTCTTTGATTTGAACAAAATCTGGTTCAAAATCTGGCTTTTTAACATTTTTCTTGTCTATATTTGCTCTATTACTTAAGGATCTATGGATATTTGCTGATTTTGTGACCTACCTAATTTAGGGTTTCAAACCCCTTTTACTTGAACTAAAACTGGTTCGATTATAAGTTTCCTTTTTAATACGTTCCTATATATGTTTATTTTGTGTGAATATGTGTTCATTTTCTTTATTCTTGCTGATTTGGTGTTTTACCCAAAATTAGGGTTTTCAGTCTATTTTTTTTTCTCGAACTAATTTGGTCCAATCCCTGTCTACATCCGTTTTGTGTGTTAATATATGGTTCTTTGTCATTATTCTCTGCTAATTTTGGGAGTTTGCCTAATTTATGGTTTCCGGCCTTTGTTTTACTTGAACCAAATCTGGTTTAATTGAATATTCCTTTTTACAAAGATATCTTGTCTGCCTTATGTCATTCCTTACCTTATTTTTCTGCTGGTTTTGTGTATTCCTTACCTACATTTTAGGGTTTAACACTACTGTATCTTGGCCTCCCTAGTGTGAGCACTGCTCAGGGTTCATATGAGACCCTCATGAACTCTGACACCCTAGGATTTGGTCCTTAGTCTTCCTTGAATTGTTCTGATCATTCTTCTCTAGTGTGAGCATTTCCCTGGGTTCTCGAAACCCTAGGAAACTCTGACACACTAGAGACTTGGGTTCTGTATGCTTATCCTTGGGATATGGGTGAATCATTCATTGATGGTTACTATGTATCAATGAGCATGGGCTTTTGGAGCTATTGTGAGTTGAAGGCCTAGCCTATCCACGTGTATATGGGCTTGCTGCAGGCTTCCTATAGTTTATATACTTTGTAATTCATTCATTCAATTTTGGTCTGTAATAATTATTTGTAATAACAGTGGGGTATTAGTAAATTGGGAAGCCAGGTTTATATTAACATTTTGCATGGGAATGGGTAGAAATTCTGCCTATAGGTGTTTTATTTTATTCAAATACACTCTGTTATTGTATTAGATAACCTGCCTATAGGTGTTTACTTGCTCAAATAAGCTCTGTAGATATCCCGCCTATTCTGCTTTTACATGATTAGACACATGCATATAGGAAATAAAATAATCAAAGTTCAATTTACATTGCAGCATGTTCAAATCCGCCTCTTTAGAAATCATGCCTATATGTTTAATTTATTGTCATACTTGCTCATATAGTATACATGCCCATAAGAACTAAAAACAGTTTCAATCGTCGAAGGTAGGAATCATGTGGATAGGGTAATTACCATCTGTGTTAAGCGCTAAAATTAGGCTTTAAAACAATGTCTCATTGAACACCATTATAAAGCATGCCTATCGGAACACCTGAGTAATTCCGAATATCTACCGTTGCTTATCACTGTATAATACTGAGTAAATCACCTAGATAGCATGTTTAGGTTTTAAACCACTTATACTTATCATCAGTAGGAAACTGTGTAGTCACTTAGAAATTACTTTGCATAACTGCTAGAATAGATTAAAATCCAAAATCATATAGAGATCATGTCTATAGGACCTAATAACTCTAATTGTGGAAACTGTCAAAATGCCTAATTTGTTTGCGTATATTTGCTGCCTAATGTGTGGAGGCTAATCTGAGCCCCTATTTGCTTTTATATGAAAGTCCAACTTGTTTTTGTATGTCGCCTAGTTTTACCATTTTGAGAAACCTAAGTTGAGTCTAGAACCATCCAAAATAGAGGTCCAAATGCCTCTTGGTCCATAGGTAAGGGACGGGTAGCGCATGCATAGGGTACGATTTAGAATTGAATAGAGCGCTTTAGGTAAATAACTTAAAGATAGTAATCAGGTAGTAGGAGATGATAGTCTGTGCCCGCTGAATAATATGAGTAACACCCCCGTCTTGGGGGAGTTACGAAGTATTATTTATGTTGCACGGGGTGATATTTTAGTCTAAAAAACTTAGGACCCCCCATTCCTATTTAAATTAATTCTCTCTCTTCTCTATTAGACTAATTCATATAATTTGAGTTCGGTCGGGACCCAACGTTGTGGACCTCGAGGAGTTCCTAACACCTTCTACTCAAGGTAATTTGATCCCTTACCCAATATTTGGTGATACAAACTAGTAAACCCGAGTAATTTTTCATAGGTGCCCTAATACACCATAATCTGTTAGGTGGTGACTCTATTTTAATAACCCTCTCCCTTTTTAAAGAGTTGTCAATGTCGAAACCTTATTTCGCGAAAAAAGGGGCGCGACACAAGTTAAACGTGTTCTCGTGGATCCAGGTTGTTCGGCGAACATAATCAGGTCGAGGGTCGTAGAGCAACTCAACCTGCTAGATCAAATTGTACCTGCATCTCGAGTCCTAAACGACTTCAACTTGTCTAGTGAAACAACAAAGGGAGAAATAATCCTACCAGTGAACGTGGCCAAGACCGTCCAAGACACAAAATTTCATGTCATCGAAGGCGACATGAGGTACAATGCACTGCTCGGAAGGCCATGGATCCACAACATGAGGGCAGTACCGTTGACCCTTCACCAAATGATGAAGTTTCCAACAGTGGGTGGTGTGAAAATAGTTTATGGGGAACAACACGCTCCAAAGGAGATGTTTTCAGTCGACGAGGTGACGTTGATGCCAACACCTTCGGCCTTAGAAAAGTCGAGCATCAAAGATAAGCAAGCGGCCAAATGGGAATCACCGTCCCCAGCCTCGACCAAATCGGATAAGCAGGTAATCGAAGATGATGAATAGGATTTTCTCACTCCTCTAACTTTCGTCGTTCCCGAAGAATCGTATGAAACCAAATCGACGGTCGAAGAACTAGAACAGGTGATACTCATCGAGTATCTACCCGAACGTAAGGTATACCTGAGAACGGGGTTAACCCTCGAACTCAGGAAAAAAACTCATTCAATTTCTTATTTCTAATTGAAACGGTCCCTATCGAGCTCACTTTTTCTCCACACCCCAAAGACAGATGAGAATCTATACCTATACTTGGCGGTGTCCGAGATAGCGGTAAGTGGAGTATTAGTTCGAGAAGAACAAGGTACGTAGTTTCCAGTTTACTACGTGAGTCGGACCTTAAGAGAGGCTGAAACCAGGTGTCCACACCAAGAAAAATTGGCACTTGCATTAATAAGCGCATCTAGAAAACTAAAGTTGTATTTTCAGTGTCATCATGTATGTGTTATCACCACCTATCCCCTTCAAAGTATACTGCATAAGCCCGAGTTATCGGGCCGATTGGCCAAATGGGTCGTCGAACTCGGCGGGTACGATATTGAATATCAACCCCGAACGACCACCAAGTCTCAAATATTAGCAGACTTTGTGGAAGACTTATCACCAACCCTCGTACCCGAAGTGGAAAAGGAATTTCTGCTAAAATCGGGTACCTCATCGAGGGTATGGACCCTCTTCACTGACGGAGCCTCGAACGTGAAAGGGTCCGGGCTTGGTATTGTTTTGAAACCGCCCACGGGAAATGTTATTTGACATTCAATTAAGACTGCCAAACTGACTAACAATGAGGTCGAGTATGAGGCTATGATTGCAGGTCTCGAACTAGCTAAGAACTTGGGAGCGGAAGTCATCAAAGCTAAATGTGACTCCCTACTGGTAGTAAACCAGGTAAACGGAAGCTTCGAGTTCTAGAGGACAAGATGCAAAGGTACTTAGACAAATTGCAGGTCACTTTGCACCTTTTCAAAAGAGTGGACTCTGCAGCATGTACTTCGAGAACAGAATACTGAGGCCGATGGACTTTCCAACTTGGGATCATCGGTTGACGAAAATGAAATTAGCTCGGGGACTAACATTTCAAACTTTCGAGTTATCGGGCCGAATTGCCAAATGGGTCGTCGAACTCGGCGGGTACGATATTGAATATCAACCCCGAACGGCCATCAAGTCTCAAATATTAGCAGACTTCGTGGCAGACTTATCACTAACCCTCGTACCTGAAGTGGAAAAGGAACTTCTGCTAAAATCGGGTACCTCATAGGGGGCATGGACCCTCTTCACCGACGGAACCTCGAACGTGAAAGGGTCTGGGCTTGGTATTGTTTTGAAACCTCCCACGGGCAATGTTATTAGACAATCAATTAAGACTTCCAAACTGAATAATAAAGGTCGAGTATGAGGCTATGATTGCAGGTCTTGAACTAGCTAAGAACTTGGGAGCCGAAGTCACCGAAGCTAAATATTACTCCCTACTGGTAGTTAACCAGGTAAACGGAACCTTCGAAGTTCAAGAGGACAAGATGCAAAGGTACTTAGACAAATTGCAGGTCACTTTGCACCGTTTCAAAGAGTGGACTCTGCAGCATGTACCTCAAAAACAGAATACTGAGGCCGATGGACTTGCCAACTTGGGATCATCGGTTGACGAAAATGAAATTAGCTCGGGGACTAACATTTCGAACTTCTGAGTTATTAGGCCGATTGGCCAAATGGTTCGTCGAACTCGGCGGGTACGATATTGAATATCAACCCCGAACGGCCATCAAGTCTCAAATATTAGCAGACTTCGTGGCAGACTTTTCGCCAACCCTCGTACTCGAAGTGGAAAAGTAACTTCTGCTACAATCGGGTACCTCATCAGGGGTATGGACCCTCTTCACCAATGGAGCCTCGAGCGTGAAAGGGTCCGGGCTTGGTATTGTTTTGAAACTGCCCACGGGAAATGTTATTAGACAATCAATTAACTGCCAAACTGAATAACAACGAGGCAGAGTATGAGGCTATGATTGCATGTCACGAACTAGCTACGAACTTGGGAGCGGAAGTCATCGAAGCTAAATGTGACTCCCTACTGGTAGTTAACCAGGTAAACGGAACCTTTGAAGTTCGAGAGGAAAAGATGCAAAGGTACTTAGACAAATTGCAGGTCACTTTGCACCGTTTCAAAGAGTGGACTCTGCAACATGTACCTCGAGAACAAAATACTGAGGCCGATGGACTTTCCAACTTGGGATCATCGGTTGACGAAAATGAAATTAGCTCTGGGACTAACATTTCGAACTTTCCAGTTGTCAGGACGATTGGCCAAATGGGTCGTCGTACTCGGTGGGTACGATATTGAATATCAACCCCGAACGGCCATCAAGTCTCAAATATTAGCAGACTTCGTGGCATACTTTTCGCCAACCCTCGTACCCGAAGTGAAAAAGGAACTTCTGCTAAAATTGGGTACCTCATAGGGGGTATGGACCCTCTTCACCGACGGAACCTCGAACGTGAAAGGGTCTGGGCTTGGTATTGTTTTGAAACCGCCCACGGGCAATGTTATTAGACAATCAATTAAGACTGCCAAACTGAATAATAAAGGCCGAGTATGAGGCTATGATTGCAGGTCTTGAACTAGCTAAGAACTTGGGAGCGGAAATCACCGAAGCTAAATGTTACTCCCTACTGGTAGTTAACCAGGTAAAGGAAACCTTCGAAGTTCGAGAGGACAAGATGCAAAGGTACTTAGACAAATTGCAGGTCACTTTGCACCGTTTCAAAGAGTGGACTCTGCATTATGTACCTCGAGAACAAAATACTGAGGCCAATGCACTTGCCAACTTGGGATCATCGGTCGACGAAGATGAAATTAGCCCGGGGAGTGTCGTCAAACTCTCGAGATCTGTAATCGAGGAAGGGCATGCTGAAATTAATTCCACAAACTTAACCTGGGATTGGAGAAACAAGTATATCGAATACTTGAAAAATGGGAAGCTACTATCGGATCCCAAAGAATTGAGGACCTTACGAACTAAAGCATCTCGGTTCACATTAGATGAAGATGGAACGCTATACAGAAAGACGTTCGATGGTCCATTGGCAGTATGCTTGGGGCCGGGAGATACTGACTTTGTTTTGCGAGAAGTCCACGAAGGCACTTGTGGAAACCATTCTGGCATCGAGTCACTAGTTCGAAAGGTCATCAGAGCAAGATGCTATTGGGATAGCACGGAGAAAGACTCTAAGGAGTTCGTTCGAAGATGCGACAAATGTTAAAGGTTTGCACCAATGATTCACCAGCCCGGTGAACAGCTTCACTCGGTCCTATCCCCATGGCCATTCATGAAATAGGGAATGGACATCGTCAATCCTCTGCCATCAGCCCCATGTAAAGCTAAATTCTTATTATTTATGACTGACTATTTCTCTAAATGGGTTGAAGCACGAGCCTTCGAGAAAGTCAGAGAAAAAGAAGTGATCGACTTCATATGGGATAACATTGCATGTCATTTCGAGATACCTGCGGATATAGTGTGTGATGATGGCAAACAATTCATCGGCAGTAAAGTAACGAAATTCCTTGAAGATCACATAATAAAGAGGATACTATCGACGTCATATCACCCTAGTGGAAACGGACATGCTGAATCAACAAATAAAACTATCATCCAAAACCTGAAGAAAAGTCTAAACGAAGCCAAAGGGAAGTGGAGAGAAAAATTGCCCGAGGTTCTTTGGGCATATCAGACGATATCGAAGTCCAGTACCAGAGCAACTCCGTTTTCTTTAGTCTATGGCTCCGAAACCTTAATGCCTGTCGAAGTCGGAGAGCTCAGCGCCAGGTTTCGACATGCAACGGAAGAATCAAACCACGAGGCAATGGATACCAGCCTCGAATTGTTAGATGAAAGACTAAAAGCGGCGCTCGTTCGAATGGCCGCACAAAAGCAACAAATCGAGAGGTATTACAACAGAAGAACCAATCTTCGACACTTCAAAGTCGGGGACTTGACCTTAAGGAAAATCACCATCAATACTCGAGACCCTAATAAAGGAAAACTCATTCCCAACTAGGAAGGACCCTATCAAATCCTCGACATAGTCGGGAAAGGATCTTATAAGCTTGGAACAATGGACGGCGAGCCATTTCCGAATAATTGGAACATATTACTCCTCAAGCGATATTATTTCTAAAGTATGGATTTCTCCTTTTTTATTTAATTAAATATTTGAAACTAACTTGCTGCAGGTATCCGGTTCATGAAATCGAGACCTCAGGTTTTAAGGTACGCGTTGCACTCTTTTACCCTTAGACTGATTTTTTATCCCAAATGGGTTTTTCCGGCAAGGTTTTTAACGAGGCAACAACTATGTGCTACCTGGGGATAATTTAAAAGTATCCAAGGCTTCTTTTCAATCAACCTAGAATACTGGGGGGCATCACCCTCGGATGTTATATAAATGGGTCTCGATAGGAAGAATTTTGTAATGGGCCAAACGGTCGAATGAACCATGTCCATATAGATTAGCCGAGTCCCGACAACAAAACATGTATGCATGTATAAATAATACAAAGAGAACTCTCTCTTTTCTCAAACATCTCGTGTTTGAAGCAGAATTTCTATTATACGAGTCATGTACTTATGATCTATTGTGCGAAACTGACACTTGTGAAAAATGGCTCCAGGGCCAAGTGCAAGCATACCTCGAATAATCTGGGACTACCTACTCGAGCTATCTAGACCTCAAAGAGGCACCCCCGATATACAGACCAAGGCCATCACACTCGGGGACTAACATTTCGAACAAGTTATCGAGAAACAAGTCCAAGATACATACCCGAAGGCTACAACTATATTAAAGAGTACAGTCATATAAAAAGGCTACGACCGAAATAATGCGGCTCGAAGACGTCCGACTTCCGCCATAAACTAAAGCCCTTCAACACTTTGAAAAATCGGTTAAATAAGGCTACCCTCGGCAAAGTAAACAAAAAGGGGCTTCGATAAAATCAGCCCTCAAATAATTTAAAGGCTTCGATAATATCAGCCTTCGAAAAAGCCTCAAGAGGTATTAAATTATCTTAACACAAACAAGTTAAAAAAATTGGGTTTCGGTTGTTGAACCCTCAAAAACCCAATGGGTAGAAAAAACACATGCTAAGGCATAAAGAAATTTTCACTTAAAGAGCCTAAGGGAACATATAAAAGAGCCTAAGGGTCGATCTAATAAGCCTAGAGGCCGATACAATTAGAGCTCGAAACCTAGCTCTCACTCGATTCAAACCCAAGGGTTCAGGTATTACGAGATTAAATAAACTATTAACTACAGCTCGAAGATTCACATAAAAGGTATAGCGGTGAGCTCGAAAACTTAACAATCATTGATAAAAACCTAAAGGTCTACCTTATCCTGTAAAACTATTCGAGCTTGGTTATTTAAGATAACTCATCTGCCAGTTCAAAACGAGCCATCCCCGAGATGAGTTCTCAAATGAGTTTCGGACTCAGGGACTCGCCTTCGTAACTCAGGGACTTGCCCTCAGAAAAAATAAAAACCTAAGGGTTTATTTTGATCACGAGTTGAAGTAAAACAATGAGAAATTTTCAACGATGGCAATTAAACATACAAAGGCATGAAGAAAAACTAATGAAGGCATCAAAGAAATTTCTTTCATTATATCAAAACATATATATACAAAGGGCCAGCCAGCGCCTTACAAAAGAAAAAAGAAAAAGAAGTTACAATCTAGTTATGATCGAGGCTATTCCCCTAAATAACGGCCTCCTCCCGAGCAGCTTCTTCGGAGGCATCTTCTTCAGCAACCTCACCTCCGTCTTCTCCATTACCGGATCCGCCATCATCATCATCATCGGAAGGGACGAGCTGCCTGGCTTCTGTCTCAAGCTCTTTTGCCCGAGAAATCTCTTCAAAGAGGTCAAAACCTCGAGCTTGAATTTTCTCGAGGGTCTCCCTCCGATATTGGCACTTCGCCAAATCACTGCACCACTGCTCCCGATTAGAAGCCTCCCTTTGTTGGGTCTGAACAGCTACGACATCAACCCGGTACATGGCTATGGATTTTTCCGCCTTGGCCTTGGCTTTAGTCTTTTCGATCTCAGCCTTGGCCTCGCTGAGCCTAGCTTCGAGCTCTTCGACCCTTTTGTCTTGAGCAGAACCTTTTTCTATAAGGTCTTGGAGTTGGGCCTCCACCGAAGATAACTTGGCCAAAGTTGCTTCCTTTTCGACAGAAAGGCGATCCATCCTAGCTTTCCACCTATCGCAGTCGGTCTTAACCTGGTCGACCTCCACCCGAAGAAGACCGATCTTCTCCACCTTTTGCTGCAACTGATATTTCGAAGGGTTAGTTTCCACAGTGAAGTCGATCCCATACCGTATCAATAAGGCGCTTACCTGCTTATCCAACTCGGCCTCCTCCTCATGAGCCTTGGCCAGGTCCGTTTGGAGATCCTTTATGGCCTCGTCCTTTTGGCCACTGAGAATCTTCAGAGCGTTCCTCTCCTCTGAGACCCTCTGAAGATCAGCCTCGCACTGACTAAGGTAAACTCGGAATTTGGCAGAGGCTTATACGAAGAAGAAAAACACAAATTAAATTTAAGAGAGAATGACCTTGAAAAAAAGGTGGAGAGAAATAACCAGAAGCAACTAGCACTTACCTTGGAAAAAAGTCGTTGAGCTTCCGCCATGAGAATCGAAGCATCGGTAATATCGGAGGCATCATCGACCCCCACGAAGCAATCCTGGAAAGGATCACTAGAGCTAGATCCTCCGCCAATCTCGGGGGTCTTCAGCCTTTGGGCATCCCTTATAGCCCCTTCAGAGAAGACCGGCATGGAAGGCAATTGACCTATTGTCATGGCTTTGAGCGAATCGCTCGGAGCGCTCTATCCGATCCTCTTAGTTTCAGAAACGGCCCTTCTCGGTGTGGAAGTCGATGATCGAGACACCGCCTCGACCTCAGGAGATTTGAGGATCACCCCCGATTTTATTTTCGAAACCTCCTCGACGTGAGGCTCGGTTGTAGCAGGCCGCAACTCGAAAAGCGCGACCGCGGTAGCCTTTCTGGGACGAGCTACCAATGTCGATGAATCTTCTTATTCTTCCTCATCCTGGTCCCTCAACGTTTGGACCGCATCCGTCAAGAGTCCGACTGTTTTTCTCCCCACCCTTCGAGGCTTGGGTTTGGAGACCTCGGATTGTGAGGTATTTTTCCTTTTCTTGTCGTTTTCCGACCTCGGAGCCGGGATTCAACTTTGCCGCCTTCGCTCGAAGGCCTCATGATGGCATCTTTGGTCAGACCTACATAAACTGAAGATTAATGACGCAGAAAAGGGGTAATTGTTTCGGAATACGTAAGAAAGGACCTTACCATGGTTTTTGGCCTCCCATTTGCCTTTAGCCAAATCCCTCCACACTCGTTCAGCACGGGCCGAGGTGGAGGCAAGCTTGTGGATCCAGTCCTCGAAATCGGGCACCGCCTCGAGCATCCAAGGGTCAGCTGCATGGTCTAAGAGAAATGTTAGACAAGATCGAAAAGGCATAGAACCAAAAAAACAAAAATTCACTTACGTTTGGCTTTCCACTCCTCGGGAAAAGACATCTTTCCTTCTGGTATTATATCACAGGTCTTCACCCGTACGAATCGACTCATCCATCCCCGATGTTTATCCTCGTCGATATTCAAGAATAGGGCTTTGTTTGCTCTGTAGTTAAGTCTGATTAGCCCTCGATAGAGTCGAGGCATGTATAACCGAATGAGGTGGTCCAATGTGAACTCCAACCCCCCGACCTCGTTGGAGTAGAAGAGCATCATGATCACTATGCGCCAAAGTAAGGGGTGGAGCTGACCGAGAGTGACCTCGTACCTTTTGTAGAAGTCGAAGATCACGGGGTCGACGGGACCCAATGTGAAGGGGTAAGTGTAAACACTCAAAAATCCTTTCACGTGTGTGGTGACGCTCTCTTTAGGCGTAGGAATTTGTACCACCACCTCTGGACCCCATCCGCAGTCCTTCTTCATGGCCTCGACATGGCCCTCGGTAATCGAACACATGTACACCAACACATGTTCACATCGGCACGACACCAATGAGGGATTATCAACCTTAAAATCAGTTCTAAGGACGCAGGGGCCAGGTACGTATTCATGGATGGCTGGTTCTACCTGTATTTTATCGTCAGCCGGCCGGGAGGAAGAAGATGGAGCTTTCTCCTTTTGCGGTACTGTTTTAGAGGTCTTCGCCATTTACGTAAGAGTGGGGAGTAAAAAGAAGGTTTAAAACTGGCGGCTCCGGTGGAACAATGGTGGTTTAGTAAGCGGCGACGAGAGGAAAGCAAGAAGGATTGTGAACTCAAGAGCTTATGATCAAAGCAAAGTAAAGTTTGTATCTACTAAGGAAATGGTATTTATAGGTTTGAAACGGTAGTTCGGTGTCACTAGTGGCGGACCGACGACTGACATGCATTGATGGTTTTTAGGAACTGAACCGACGGGACGTTTCGGTCACATCCATCGCTTACGTCACGGAAATGACATCACGATCGAGATATCGAGAAATCGAGGTTCAAATCGTTTCTTATCATTTCATTCTAAGAAACACGGGGACTATCTGTATGCGGTAAAAATTGAGAGTACCCGATTATACGAGTTCGAGGTTATACCTCGAGAGTGAGCCAATATCGAAGCAAGTTCGGGCTCGAAGAAGACTGAGGGATCGAGGTCAGGCTAAATCGACACCGCAGTAACAGAATCACGAGATATTCGCGATCGACCACCAATCTCGGTGAGAATCTTGGAACTGGCTGAACCATTAACAGTTATTGATATCAATCATGTATTTTATTTTCGAAATTAGAGTCATATCTTATATAAGATTCCTCTACTATATAAAGAGGAACCTTGTTCATTTGTGAGACATAGTATCACAATCATTATCATATACGAATTATCTCTTACGTTACTGCTGAGAAATACAAGCATTCAGCTCTTTTATTTGTTCTTAACTCTTTACAGTTCTTATTGTTCTCACTGTTCTTGACACTTGATCTCGAGCCTAATTATTTGCTCTTAACTCTTTACAGTTCTTATTGTTCTCACTGTTCTTGACACTTGATCTCGAGCCTAATCTAGATCGGGGTCAATAACTTTCGACTACACTGGTTTGATCCATTTTAACCGTTTAATTCCTTTATTTATTTTGCTATTCACCAATTAGCATTGAATTCTATCACACTTACTTATAACCACATTATAAATTTAATTGTTACTCGTATTTCGAGGTAAACACCAGTTTAATCCATAATTTAGATACTGCCAGCGAATTTGACTACAGCTATGTGCTGTAAACTTCAACTCAAAGGCCAAAACTTGAAGGTATAGATCTAGTAAACTTTTACGGTTCTATTCCGTTGGATTTCACCAACCCCTTTTCTCATCCCATAGTCAACTGACGTTGTACCCGAAAAACAAAAAGAGTTAAATAAAAATTTAACTAACCACCGCAATTCAACCAATCTGTTTTTTTTTTTTCGTTTTCACTACATGAACAATAAAAGTCAATTTGTCATTACAAGCACAAACAATTTTTTTTTTTCGTAAAGTATTTGTATATAAATATCAATGCAGATATGATCACCAGAATTCTGTTACACTCGGGGAACTAAAATTTGCTTAGGTCAGAGAGCTAATTACAAAGGGTGTAGGGGACACAA
Source organism: Nicotiana undulata (assembly GCA_005239495.1). Taxonomy (NCBI): domain Eukaryota; kingdom Viridiplantae; phylum Streptophyta; class Magnoliopsida; order Solanales; family Solanaceae; genus Nicotiana; species Nicotiana undulata. Next base: position 224,054 of record ML250129.1, on the reverse strand, counting down.
TTCTCAGCACTATAAACCAGTGACACCTGCAAATTCAGCTTCCAGGCAAAATATAAATTGGACTCCAAAATTTAGAGCTACCGATCCAAATCCTATAGCACAATACAAATCAAACTGACCCATTAATATTTTCATTCTGCTGCTCCTGGTGCAGAGTATATCAAGTGGCAACTTCGATGTGATCACTCACTGGATCTCCTTAAGAAAGCAAATAAACCTAAACTCGCAGCTAATGCAGCACCAGCTGCTACAGCGGTATAGGCTGAAGCCCACGCAGTTTCTGGATGAGCATAATCCAAACTTTCGGAATTCGAACCTCTCCTACGGCCAGGCGTTCCTGAATAGTCTAAATGCAATCTTAATCCCTGTACAGGTCCATTTCTACTATCAGTCCTTAATTTGTGACATGAAAAACAAAGCAACATCTGATAATTAAAGATCTAAGTATTATTTCCCTGTTATTACGTCTTTTATCATTCAAACCAACAGAATATAGCTGGTTTTGAACCAAGAACCAGAAAAAGGCAACCATACCTTCCAACCTGACAACCTTGCATGTTCAACTGCCGTTATAAGATCACTATCTGATGCTAGAATAACCTTGTCATGGTCTTCATCTTCATACTGCAAGAGAGCGATTAAACATGAACATAGAAGTCAACTGATTATTACAGCATAAGAGACGACAAAGGGATGTGTACAAGGAAAACTTCATGCATCCTTACCAGAATCTGCGGAAGGTTGGTCCGGTCAATGTCGTCGCCCATTCTCTGAATGATTGAAGTTATGAGATCTGTCATGCTCCGTATATCTGAATGATAGAAACATTAGGACCATATGGGAGTCAAATTATTAACTGTTAATGTTGATGGAGAATAAAGAACGCACTGAGATGAAACCATATTTCATTAAGAGTTGGTGGCATAACATAATAGACTATAACGTCCAAATTATCCCTAATAACTGGAGAACCACAGTTACAACATTTCTCAGACAACAAAAACTGACAAAGACTACAACATAGCCAGTAAAAACCCACCAGTGGGGTCTGACAAAGACTGTACTGCTAAATATACAATGCATGATGGAGATTTTCAAGAGTGCCAAACACATAGGAAAGTAAACTAGCCTTACTAGTTCATCAACTCCCCTCAAGGATCACTCATGGAGAACCAAAGAAGAAAAGGAGTAACATGGAGAAATCACATGTGAAATGCTACAGCAAAAATTGAAAGGAATCAAGAGCTTCAAGGAGAGCTATTATATCAGAAGTCTCAAGATGTCAAAAAGAAGAGTAAGGTTTAAAGTTTTAGTTTGTGTGGCTGTAATTCACTGCAGATATATACAGCCATATATGATGCATAGGTAAGATAAGTCAAGTGCTTAGTTTATTCTTCTTCTATTTTTCCTTTGGGATCATCAATAGCATACCACAGTTGAATCTGTGCATCCTTCCCTTTTGATCTTGTATCTTGAATGCAAAAGTATTTGGCAGGCTTGCCGGAGGATAGGGAATCGATCTTCCTGTTTCTGCACCTTCAGAAGCTAATTTTTGTGAACCCTCGCTGAAATACATAGACAAATGTGAAAGATAAGTAAAAAGGAAAAGAAAATACGATTTAACAAAAAAATATGGAAAACGAGAACTGGAACCTCGGTGTCTCTTCATCATCATCTGGAGTCAATGCCATAGCTGAATCCCAAAAATTTTGCATCATAGTGTTTGCAGCTTCATTATTCGCTCCAGCAGCATTTCCCACCTGGTTAGTGAGGCACAGTTAAGGAATAATTATCTTCAAACTTAGGGAACAAGAAAGCTTGCCCTACTAAATATAGAAACTGAGATCTTAAAGCTGTACAATGAACAAATTTCAGTACCCTGCAAGATTGTTAGCCTTAATTAACAATAATGATGTTCTCTAAAACTACTTTGATATTTATATTTGAAGAGGGTTGTCAAAAAACAAAAAAGAAAAAACAAAAAGAAAAAGAAAACAGAATATAATCATATTATGCATAAGTCAGTTAGGAAACAACATATGGAAATACTGTTTGACCCTTCTGTTAAATGCATAAACTAACAGTCTTAGCAAAGAGACCAAATGATTCCAACTTGAAAGATCCATAAAAAGAATTTATACATTTAAAATGCAAATGGATACACAGGAAGCTCATCATCATGGTGAAGTGGAAGCCAAGGTAGCTTGCTGACTTCAATGAGGATAGGTATAACCAAGTATGCATTAAAAAGGTGATTTGACCAGTGACTTAACCTAAAAGTTTTCAATTACTTATGATGAGCTTCATAGAAAGTGCATATAGGAAATCCATAAAAAGCTTGCAAGGAAGACTCTGAAACAAAGTAATTGCTCATTATAGTTCATAGTTGGGCTATTTAAGGCTAGTTTTGTCACGATGAGCGTAAGAAATAACGTTCAAAGTATTGCTCGTTACAATTCTTAGTTGAGCCGCTTAAGGCTAGTTTTGCCATGACAAGTGCAAGAGATATGCTTCTTCAACAACTTAGAAAGCATATTTTAAATATTATGATTCTTTGACAAAAGCAATGTCGTCTAAAATCAGTCTATACTAAAGTTTGAATCTTCTCATTTTCAATAAAATTGCATGCTCATCATGAACTAAAGAAGTGTTCTTATTTACACTCTGTACACAATCGACAGTTGACATGGATGAATTACTGAAAGAATGGCTTGTCCATGATCTGTCAACAGCATCTGGTCCTTCATAAACTGGTCAAAGGAGCTCGGAGCACTGCTTTCCTCTTAGGGCGGACAATTTCTTATTTTCTTTGATCAGGACTATTATATGCAAACATTACTAGGAAGTCATTAATTTCAGAAGCTTGTCAACTTATGAAAAAGCATGTATGTGCATAATAACTAGTGAGTTCTGATAAGTCAATCTATTCAAAATTTAAGCATCTGTGTGCATGCTTCATACCGTGGCTACAGCTGCATGAGTGATATGAAGAACATCAAGGACAGCAACTACCATTCCCTCTGCACCACATTAGAATTACAAAAGTTTTAAGGAAATCTGGAAAAGAAAATAGCAGATTCTAAAACTGCATTTAGGAAGGTCAAATCTAACCTTTATCAACCACAGGAAGGTGTAAAAATTTGCCATCATGCATTGTATGTAAAGCATCAACAATAGGTGTATCTGTTGTAGCACATTCTGGACTGGGGGTCATTACCTGAACATTAATGTGTATTAAAACAAAAGTTAACAGAAATAAAATGTCTTTTTTTCCTTAAATTCAATATAGGAAAGAAAATGAAGGAATTTGAGATCTCAATTACTTGCAGAACTATCAGATAACCATTTATTTGGAACTACAAGAAGAGACAGCTCACTTAAGGAGATAGAGATTTACCCTCTCGACGAGAATGGACTCAGGGGAAAGATCTTGAGCTATGACTCTCATCAACATGTCTTTTGAACTGCAGCAACCATGAGGCAGATCTTTTCATGAGATGATTAGTGTTCATTACACTATAGCTCATAACTACTGGGTGACATGTGGGAAAAAGGGGAGAAACCTTACGTTAAAATTCCTCGGGGTTTGTTGTCAACCATTACTATTGCAGAGCTTGTTCGAGATTCGAGCATCCTTTTTGCTGCAGCTAAAACAGTATCACTTGGTTCAACTATAACAACCCTGGAAACACCACAAGTAATAGTAATTACACAAAATTCATTTTACAGATTACAAGCTATGAATCACAGATTAAATATTATAAAAGGTAAGGATATTACCTACTTTGAATTCTCAGAGATAATGGTTGACAGTGAAGGCCTGAACATCCGCTCCTGAAGTGTTTCAATGAATGTATTAGAACCTGAGACAAATAAGAGGGAAAAAAGAGGTTAACAAATGACACATGCAATGGAAGATCAAATAATGTATTCAACCACAGGGAACTAGGAAAATCAACCCCAAGTAGTCCTAGAAGCCACAAGTTATATCAATGAAATATAGAAACAACGCAAAATTCTCTACCAACCAGAAACAGATGAGCCCCAGTGCTTTTCAACTCCCTCAACAGCAGCTGCAATGGCCTTTCCTTTCTCAGCTGCCCTTTCAAGTCGAGCGATAGCATCATAAAGACATTTTGCTATATCAAGCAGAGCAATGACCTCTCCATTTTCCACAACCGGCAAATGTCTAAATTTTCCTGTGGCCAGGCATGACAGTGAGATGTTGAACATGCTTGAAATAATCAACCATTTGTGTTATTCAAATATACCAACCTAACACCATTTTCTGCAAGGCTTCTACAGCTAGTGTGTCAGAAAGCACAAAAACTGGATTTTTTGTCATAACCTTTGAAACTGGTGTTTCCTGAGTATTAACTTCACGAGCAATAACCCTTGTTGCTATATCCTTAATTTTTCCCAAAGAAAGAAAAAAAAAGGACGCAAAGAGAAGTTAGTCAAAGATACTCTTTTGGGGTCAAATGAAAAATCTCGTAACTTGATTTTATTTGGTTAGACTATGATAGTCATGCAAGATTTAGTTAAACCTTATCTGTCAGGATACCGCATAGTAATGCATTTGAGTCAGTTAGCAATAAAGCATCAACTCTGCGAGCAGCCATCCTGCGGCAAGCTTCATAAATACTTGTAGTATCAGGTACTGTTAGGGCTTTAGACAGTCGCAGTCTCTTCACTGTCCGCTCTCCGGTCAATCCCCTGAAAAGAATATATTGGAGAACCAAATATTATTACTAGAAAGAAATGATACATAAATGAACATGTTGACTTGGAGTGATTGTTAACCCCATCCCTAACCTGAAATCATAATTTTAACATTCGGTATGTTCACTAGCAAAAGCATTTCCACCTATGTCACTTTGTGGTCAAGAAGGTAGGGACGAAGAAATGGGTGAATTTTAATGGCTAAGCAAAGGTAGAGATAAGTTGCGTAAGAGACAAACTCAACCAGCCCAAACGAAAAAACAGACTAAAGTCAATAAACTGAATAGGCAAGTAACTTAAGCAAACTTGTGCAGCCTAATGAACCACGTAACATGCACTCACTTTTAGTATTGAGCATGGATATGTAGCAGAGAAGGTACATTCAAATTAATACAGCTTTCCATGTATTTTTAAGGATTGTTATGGACTTCCTACGCCCAGTTTAACACAGATGCATTGATACAGAGGAAATCCAGGTAAACGGGCTGTCATAATAATCCATATGCAACTGCAATTCACTCTATTCCAGCTCTTAATCCAGTTTGGTTTGACTTGGTGTACTATAAGATAGCGACCAATATTTGGATTTCGATTCCAAAAGCTTAATTTCCAGAATGCAAGTGCATTAGGCATGCACTATTCCATCCCGCATTTAGCTTTGGTCCTTGGAGAACCAGCACATAAGTCATAGATGTTCCCGCCCCAGAACACAGCTCTAGTTCAAAATTTCCAATACTAGAATAAGTGAAACAACTAAGCAACGAGAGTATCTAGTACTGCAAAACCAACATCGTATCTTACACTTAATTGTTTTGTGTCAATGGCAGGATTCATTGGAGCATATGCACCAAGAGCTCCCCAAAATTCCATATATACATTTTTTTTTATGATGGTGGTGTCCGGGCCAACTTACTTGCACCTCCGACTATTTCACTGGTACCTGCTACCTCTCACCAGCACCTAGTGTTGACATACATAGGTAATTTTGTCTACCAAGACTTAGGTAGATGAGAAGAAATCAGCTAGTGTTGACATACATATTCATTCCAGATGTTGAGCCTCAATGTCAATTTATATGATTGATCCTAAGTTAAATCATACGTAACGAAAAAGAATAAATAAGACATTTCTTTTCAAGTCTACAAAAACCATTGCAAGAGTGCTTTATTTAACAAAGGAGATGATGATGAATTAGAAGGGAGGTGGAAAAAAAACGCACATGGAACGAGACGACGACATGGACCTTCGAGGAGCGGAATCAGGCTGTCCTCCTCCATTAATATCACCCGCTGTTTTCTTTTTCAAGTTAGATGTCGTGCTCGTCAACGACATCGAGCTCCTCCTCGACGACGGTCCTCCTCCTTGACTCGTTGTCATCTCTACTCCCAATTCCAATCAAAATTATCCACCACAATTTTTAAATTGAACCTAAGAAAATCACGTAACTACTTAATACACAAAATTGTATCAACAAACGATCAAGCAGTAGCAGTAGCTAGATAATTATGGAGATAAATGAATTGAGTAAACGACGATGAAGATGCCTTTTCTCCGGGAAAATTCTTCAGATGAATTTTCCGGGAAACGGCACGGAGGAGAGAGAAGGAACTGTTAGAAATGGGAGAAGAAAAGAGAGGAATGGCAATTGCAATTGAATGTTTTTGTGAGGAAGCCGAATTCTTAGACCAATAATATTATTCCACGTCGACGAATGTCCGCCTCCGGAATATGATCCCCATTTCACTGGAGACGTGCGGCGTTGAATTTTGGACAGTGAAACTCTTTTTTTTTTTTTTTTTTTTTTGGGATTTCACAACTTCGCCTTTTGTCTCTTTTATTTCTTTTGGTTTTTTACCTTTGTCTTTTTAACTCTTCTTTTTTAGAGACCTTGAAATTTTCTATCTTCTTAGTTTGGCAGAAAGTGAGGTCAAACGTGCTGTGCTGCCGTCCCCTTAACAATAGTACCTAACCACATAATTTTCCCTCCTTCAGACAACCTTTACCATTTTAGCATAATTACCATGTCGATCCAGAATATAATATTTATGGGTTTTTGCAATAATATGGAGTAAATTTTTAATAGTAATTGAGTTCACATTTAAATATTTATTGGGTTTTAGTATATTTTTCGAACATATTTATATTTTTTGGACAAAAGCTACTGGGTCGCAATATAAATCTGCCCCTGAGCATAATAATTGTCATTAAATACGATGGATGTCACTCGCTAGCTATAGGAATGTGTAATTTACTCCAATCACATTATAACAACGTATATCGTGAAGGCTGATGGAACGAATGAATTTTCCGTCAACTAAAAAAATTCAAATTCACGCTTTAAAATAGAAAATTTTCTTGTAAAGAACGTGTCTTTTTTTTTTTTACGTCAATAAGTTTCGAATACTCAACATATAAACTCAAATCGGAAATTACGACCTTCATGATCCAAATGGTAATTAGTATATATATATATTTTTGAAAAAAATGATAATTACTACAGAGTAGTATAATAAGAAATCGGGGAGGATTATCTTAAAATAAATAGAAATGGACAACTAACAACGTGGTGACCTTTGCATAATGCTTTTTTAAAATAAATATATTAAATGGCTTATAGAAATGCACCAATCTTTCCCGATGACATAGAACAATTCTTCCTTGCCTTTACACATCTTCAAGGGGCCAGCATTTTCTTTCTTTTTGCAATCTTTGAACAAAGTGCCCTTGTTCCTGTTACAGTTATGTACTTGCGAATCCTCTCCCCTTAGATAACTTTGGTCATCGATCGTTTTTATATTCTAAAAATTTGAGCATTATTATATCCAAATAATGTTTACAGTTAGTTAACGAAGGTCACAACTCACAAAGGAGTGACGAAAATTAAACGGTACGATTAACGCAATCACGCTTAAGTTTGGTTGTCCAATACATACTAATACTACAGTGAAATAAGAGGCTAGCTGAATAGTAGTAGTAGTTTTTTTTTCCTTAAGCTGAGTTGTACTTCAATAAAAATAGAAATGGATTGCAATATAATTTTTTCTTATTCCTTTTTTGCTTTCTTATTAATGATTGGAGAAACATATGATATCGACGACAAATTTGACACGTTCATGCTTTTTAACGTGTATTCTGTTCACTTTTCCTTGTTCATCGTAGACTTTGCATACCCCAAAGAAAATTATAGATGAAGTGCATAAAATTTCTCATTCTATTAGTGTATGGTAAAAGAAATTAGTAGTATGTATTAAAGATCACAAGGAAAAGATGGATGCTTTTCCCTAAATCCCAAGGCTGTGGCATGTTTAGAATTGCAGAGACGCTATCCTTCCCTTGAGGAAAAAGCATGGAATTTCCGATACATAAACAGTGCAAAACAATTTAAGAAGCAGTGGGTAAACTGAACTTTTCGTCATCTTAATTCTTTACACAATTCTCTAGCCTGCAAGTTACGTTCAACACCAAAAACAAAACATATCCAAAAAATTAAAATATGATTGATTGGGCACCAATTCTGATAGGTTATCTTCTTTTCATTTTGATTTCGCCAGGTGTGCTGTTTCAGCTGCCGGGGAATCAGCGTCATGTGGAATTTGGAAGCTTCACTACTAATGGCAAAGCCATTCTCATTCACACACTCATTTTCTTTGTCATTTTTACCATTCTCATTTTAGCTGTTCGCGTTCGCATTTTCTTTCATTAATTCTTCTTGTATTTTCTTCTTCTCTTTTTTAGTTTCTATTTTCTAATAGTTTGGACTTTGCACAAGGAAAAATATGAACTGTTACTGTTGTTTTGCCTTATTGTATGGATATATTTATTCATTATTTATTTTCACTTTGCTCAAGAGCCTCAAGCTTTTTAATGTAATTGAAGCAGTCGTTGTAGGAGTCAAAATCAAATCAGAGAAATTCGACATGCGGAGACAATTGACATGAGCAACTGCGAATCAAATTGAGCTGTCTGGTCGAGGTCGACCAGTGATCAACAACAAGACCGAGGTTGAGTAGTGATCAACAACAAGGCTGAGGTCGAGCAGTGATCATCAACAAGGCCGAGGTCGAGCAGTATAGATAAATGTGTAGTTTTGCTTTGGAATTTTCAAAGGGAATATTCTACTGAATGTTTCCTCTAATTGTACTTNTTTGTTTTTTTGGTTTTTTTTGGGGAATTAATTAAAAAAGGGAGAGGGAGTGGCCTGGGGAGGGGGGGGGGGGGGGGGGCATACTCCCTATCTCTAATTGTGCTTTTTATTTATCTCTAGATCTAAATAATAAAAAACACATCTCTTTAAAGAGATTAGATGATCTGTTATCCCACACACCCTGTCAGATCCGAAAAGGGTCCTAAGATTCTTGTATTCGTCTGTCTTCATCTTTATCAAATGAAAGAGGATCCGCCTCACTCAAGATTGGGTGAATCTTCTCCTTTATTTACATTTTATCGCCATTTAATGTTATTAAATGCATGGGCTTTTTCATACTATTAGATCCAGCCATAACTACTGCCAATGTTTATACTCAACTATATTTTTCTATTCATGTTATCCATCTCAGATCTAGAATTAATTATCCTTAACTAGGATCTAACCTCTATCTTCTTATTTTATTAATTTAACAAAAGGTCTCATACATTTTTGTTAAATAATTTGGCACTGTCTGTGAAAATTTTCTAGTTAAAATTTTAGTTTCCTCTAGATCTAAAATTCAATTATTCTAGTTCCACTTTCTGTTCATTGTAGCGTCACCCTATCGTTATAAATGCAAACTTGTAAAACCGTAGGCAAAAGCTTTAAAGCATGCCTTTGTGATATCTATGGCCTAACTTTCTCCCTCTCCTTTGGTCCTTGTGGTGTTTCGTCCTTTCTGATAGGCACATTTTTTACCTACAATAAGTGTCATTAAGGAAGCAAAGGTTAAAAACAATTTTATTAAATGTAACTCATCTCATAAGGATGTTTGTGGTATACAGTCGGTGTCATGAAGCACTATACCAAGTTCCTAAACTCAAGATTGGTTTTGTGCACCCAAGATTGGATTGGGTTACAAACGCGTTGGGATCGGGACTGGGACTCGAACTCGAGGTCCCAACAGGCGAAGTAATTTGCCAGTCCATAAGATACCTAGATATGACTAACGAAGCCGAGCACGAGGCCTCGATTGCAGGTCTAAATCTAGCACTCGAGTACGGAGCAGAACGAGTCGTCCTACGATGCGACTCAACTCGTTGTCAATCAAGTCACAGGGACTTTCCAAATCAAGGAACAAAGACGGCAAAAAATACCATGCCGAGATATCAAATCCCTCGAGCACAGAATATCAAAGCGGGTGGCCTTTCCACATTGGTAGCGGTCACTAAAAGAATAACCGAAGAAGGGAACGTGGTCACTCCCCTCCACTCGTCGACCGATCAAATCAAGGTAACGAACGGTTTCATTTGGTTTTAACTAACTGTTTTTCTAAGTGAAATAGAAGCAGGAGCATTCTCCCAAATACACGAACAAGGAATGATCGTCCTCAAAGCAAAACCGAAGATTCCAAGAGACCCTATGGACTGGGACTGGATTTCCAGCCCATAAAACATGTAAATCTCTTTGATATATGTAGGCAAAGCATGAGTGCATGAAGCTTGCCCGCGTTTTCGCCAAAGCGACGTTGCACCAATTAAACAATTTACATTCGGCCTCGCCCGAATCAACATCCGTCATCCTCGCCCGAATCTACAATCGTCCTCCTCGCCCGAATCAACATTCGACCCGAATCAACATCCGGCCTCGCCCGAATCAACGTTCGGCGGCCTCGCCCGAATCTACCTTCAACCTCCTCACCCGAATCTACATTCGGCCTCCTCCCCCGAATCCACATCCGGCCTCGCCCGAATTGACATTCGACCTCGCTCGAACCTACATTCGGCCTCCTCACTCGTATCTACATTCGGCCTCCTCGCTTGAATCAACATTCGGCCTCACCCGAGTCAACATTCGGCCTCGTCCGAATCAACATTCGACCTCGCTCGAATTATCTCACATTCGATCTCGCTCAAATTAACCTTCGACCTCGCTCGAATTAACTCACACTCGACCTCGTTCGAACTGATTAAGACACATTTGACAATCCAAATTAGTTGTGTGACATTCGACCTCGCTCAAATTCAACTTGCATTCGACCTAGCTTGAACTTGATTCACAGCTAGACCTCATTTGAGTTAAATATGGAAACGTTTGACTTAGCTCGGACTAATCAAAGACACTCGATCACATTCGAATTAACGCCTACCAATGATTCGTTTGAAATCATCAATCGAGCAAAACGTTCAAGAAAAAGAAAAATAGAATCAGAAATAAGCAGCAAAAGTATCATTCCAAATCAAAAGAAGTATCGGAATAGGAATCTTACAAGGGCCGAATCGCCCGTCCAGATCTGAGGACGCGGATGACCTCCTCCGATGACGCCATCCTTTCCAAAGCCGCCATCCTAGCCTTGCCGGCCTTCCCCAACTCTACCGTCTTCTTGATCAACTCATCACTCGAGTCATTGGCCCTTGTGGAACTCTCCTCAAGTTCACCCCACGGGGAATCAACTTTACCTGAAGATCGGAACCCTCTGCCGCGATCCTCACTAGTCTCCCTCCCTATCCGAATTTCTCGAACTACAATTAATGAATTTCGCTCATCGAGATCGACCAAAAGACGACCTCGATAAGAGGAGGGACTAACTGTATGGGTAAAAATCAAATTAGAGAAATTTGACATGCGGAGACCATTGTCATGAGCAACCTGCGAATCGAATTAAGCTCTCTGGCCGAGGTCGAGCAGTGATCAACAACAAGGCCGAGGTCGAGCAGTGATAAACAACAAGGCCGAGGTCGAGCAGGGATCAACAACAAGGCTGCGGTCGAGCAGTGATCATCAATAAGGCAGAGGTCGAGTAGTACAAATAGATTTAACGGCTAGTTTTGCTTTGGAATCTTCAAAGAGAATATTCTATTGAATATTACCTCTAATTGTACTTTTTTAGGGTTTTCTAGGGATATCCCTTATAAATAGGAAGAGAGAACTTCTCTGGAAGAGGGGCAGACTCCCTATCTCTAGATCTAAATAAAAAAACACATCTCTCTAAAGAGATTAGATGATCTATTATCCCACTCCCTATCAGATCTGAAAAGGGTCCTAAGATTCTTGTATTCGTCTATCATTCATCTTATCAAATGAAAGAGGGTCCGACTCACTCATGATTGGGTGAATCTTCTCCTTTATTTAAATTTTATCGCCATCTAATGTTATTTAATGCATGGTCTTTTTCGTACTATTAGATCTTGCCATAACTACTGCAAACGTTTATGCTCAACTATATTTTTCTATTCATGTTATCCATCTCAGATCTAGAATTAATTATCCTTAACTAGGATTTACCCTATATCTTCTTAATAAATTAGTTTAACAAAAGGTCTCATACTTTTTTGTCAAACAGTCGCTATATTTTTTATTTTCGGATACAGTATATAAAGTAAACACTTAAAATATTGTGACAATAATATTTAAGAACCGATTTTTCAAAGGTATCCCATCGCTATTTCAAAGATGTATAGAAATATTATGAGAAGTTCCACGTAGGCCATAATGGGTGCTTTAGCACCCGCGAAACTAATTAAATTATACTGATAACTTGTAAAAACTTGATATATTAGATTGTGAGCACCCAAGAACCAAAAGTGTAGGGTTGGTAAACCGCGGCTAATGTCCTCAGCGCAAGATCGAAACCTACTAATAAGCGTTAGTACTTTTTCTTTCCATTTCTTTGTTCGTTATTTGCTTTCTTCTTTTACTTTCTTTATTCTATTTTCATTTTTTCTCCCAATACCAAGTCATTCAGCCCGTCTTCTTTTTATTTAATTGTTACTTTTCTTACTTTCACGTTTCACTTAGAAGGCATTTTTTATTTCTTCTTTTTCCCTTTTAGTTTGTCTTTTTCATTCTACTTTCTTCACCCCATATTTACTTCCCAGAACTCCTAAAGCCAAGATAGTACTAAGGGAAGAGTTCCAAGTCATCGTTTGTCAAAATGGCCCAAGAAGCAGCGAAGTCTGTTGTCGAAGAGTCGACAATGGCCGAAGTCGAGTATAACATCTAGTTTCAAGATAGGATATTAAAGAGAATATTCTAATGGATATTCTCTGCATTTGTATTATTAGGATTTATTAGGAACATATTCCTTATAAATAGAAAAAGATATAATGATTAGGGATATGTGATATTCATTTGTAAAAAACACACTTTGACTTGAGAAAGAGAATCAGATCTCATTTGCTAAGATACAAACATCACCTTTTCACTAAAATTCTTGTCTATACTTTTCCACTAGATCCGATAATAGCTCAAAATATTCAAGGGGTTGTTTATCATTCATCATTGTGAGAAAGAACATCTACTTATTACATCCTTTCTTGAGTGACTCATTCATTCTATTTACTTAAATGTCATTTATTGTTGTTTATTGATAGAATGCCGCATTATTGCCTTTAATTCTTAATATTTATTGCATGCTACAGTCACTGCTCGTCGTATCCACATAGTATCTATTACTTTTTTTAAGAACTCCATCTTAGGGATATTATTGTTAGTTGAGATTAACCCTTGTTTATCTAAATTTAATTATTTGAAGCAAGATTTACATTTTCTGGTCAAATAATTTGGCACCGTCTGTGAGGATTTCTTAGTTAAATTCTTAGTTTTCTCTACATCTACAATCAACTCAAGTCACTAACATAAAAAAAAACTCTCTAGGCATGGCTGCAAAAACCGCAAGGGTTTGCACTATACAACAAACAGACAATCAGTGCAACCGACCCCTCCTTGTAATGACATGTATAAATCACAACGTTACTAATAATGCAGGTAAAAACGCCCTTGCTTCCATTCTAAAAAGGATAGAGGAAATGGAGAATGAAAACAAGGCACTTTGAGACTAGATGAATAAACACAAGTTGACAAGAAACCATACGCTCTTACGCTGCTGCCGACAATGGATACCGGAACTCTTAACCACAAAAAAGCAAGTCCAAAGGTTGACTGGTCGTATCACCGCCCTATCAAGGCTCATTTCGCGGTCGTCGTATAGATGCCACAAATATTTTGGCATACTCAAGAAGGACAACGACCTCAAATGGACTTCCGAGTGTGTCTAGGCTCTGTGAGAACTAAAGGCGTACCTATCATCATCGCCCCTGCTTTTGAAACTCGAGTCGGGGGAGAAACAAATCGTCTATCTAGCCGTATTCGATGTAGTAGTAAGCACAGTCTTGATCCTGGAAAACAAAGGTACACAATCTCCCATCTATTACAATAGCAAAACACTCGCCGACCCCGATACGAGGTACCCACACCTCGATAAATTGGCTCTGGCCTTGGTTGTAGCTTCATGGAATCTTAGACCCTATTTCCAATGCCACCCCATTTCGGTCGTCACAACTTTTCCCTTGAGGAGCATTTTGCATAAACCCAAGATATCGAAGAGGTTGTCCAAATGGGCCATCGAGCTAAGTGAGCACGATATCACATACCAGTAGCGAATGGCGATAAAGTCACAAGTGCTCACCGATTTCAGTGCAAACATACAGCCTGAAGTTGAAAGGGAAGCCGTCCAAACTTCCTCCAAAAACAATACCTATGGGTCTGTTGGCCCAAGTGAAGGTTTGTTTTGAAGATTGACAAAGGAAGCTCGGGCATGAGCCAGGTCCATCCCTTGTGTGCATAGAAACGAGTAGATTAGATCATGTGGGATGCACGTGAAGGAGATAAGCTTAACTTGGTATATCTGATATCTTCTGATCGAAAAGGTTGCATAATTGATAAGGAGAAGGACTCATTACTCAAAGAGAACACTATCCAAGATAAGGGAGGAGTTAGAAGTTGAGATCAACTAGAACTCTTCCACCAAGGAAGAGTGGCATTAGCACTCTAGTTATTTCTTAATCTACTAAATCTATATATTGCTGGATGTTCTCACTCTACAAGCACGCACAAAAGCAGAAGTTAAACGTTAATTGAGAGCAAAATAGTAAGGCATTTTGCTAGCAATTCGTGTGTGATTCAAGTGTGCAAACCTGAAGCTACATAAACCAGATAGAAGAACCAGTTCCAAGTGTCTCTCTTTTATTCTAGTTCAATTGTAGTAGGTGTTTTCATATTGTACCTTTCATCTTTATCTAGAAGCAATTGTAATAGGTACTTAGAGTACTTAAGTTAGAGTTAACTTGTAGTTGTCACAACAGTTAGAGGCTGGTTGCCACAATGGGATTAGAGTTAATCCTAGGTTTACAAAAATGTTTTGTGAAAGCAGTTTTTGGATCTGCGATTTAGTGGAGAGTTTGGAAAATCCAATTGAGAAGTAGGTCGTGGTTTTTTTCATCTTTTGAGCCAGGTGTTTTCCACGTAAAATACTTGTGTTCTTTACTTTCCGCATTTACTATTTCAGCAATAGTAGGTTAAGGAACACTTAGAAGAACTAGGTCCTTCCATAATCAGTTTAGGCGAAAAATTATACACCATACAAGAAACCCCCCCCCCCCCCCCCCCCCCCCTGTGTTC